>JAMZAV010003050.1:0-78933 GCA_024449915.1 Sweltsa coloradensis
CCTTTTTTTTTTGGTCTAAAATTTTTGGGGCTAAGGCTGGACCTACCTGGGAATGTGGAAACCGGGGTTCGAACCCCTGTCGGGATGGATTTTAATTTTGTTTTAATATTCTCCATTAATTTTTTGCGTTTCTATTGTAGCTTTAAATTGTATTTCTCTCTCCTGTACTAACTTTCCAACAACTAAGGGCCGTATTACAATCAAAAAATAAGAAAGTTTTTTTGTAAAAAATATGCAAAACTGTAGCAAATAGCGTTATTTCGGTCTTCAATCGACAAATAGCATTTTTTAAGAATAGGACAGCTTATTTGTGGGATTCTTATTGGGGGGTTTAAAACTGGCCGATAGCGCCTATGATGAAAAGGGGTAAAAAAATCAAAAAAAAACAATTTAAAAATATAAATAAGAAAAAATTAACAAACAAAATGATTTTAACAACTATTTTAATTGTTATCTACACAATAATTAAAAATAAAAAAAATATTTAAACAATTATTATTAATTATTTTTTTTTTTTCAATCATTTTTTTTGGGCCAATTGTTCATCTTATTTCAGCCTAATAACGTTTTTGGTTTATTTTGGATTGAGGACACGTCAACCCGTTTTGGTCATAATGCACCCACTCTACCCTAGGGGATAGGGGAAAGGGAGGCCCCCATGTATTAGAACACCAGGGTTGGGGGAGAAAGGGGGGTTTCTAACGTCGCGGTCGTATCGCCTTCGTCACGCGTCGGGGAGATCGTAAAGGAAGGGGAGGTGTCCCCGACGACGATTGACAGAGCTCGCTCTATGTTTAAGGGGATAATATACTGATGCCCTCTTACTTTGCTGATGTTGAGAGGTAGACTCTTTCTCTTGAATCGTCTTGTACGATTTGCAGGAGCGATGCTCGAGGCCAATTCTACACCGGGCCCATAGACGGTCATTAATGTAATTAATTAATTCGTTCTTTTTGTCAGTAGGCCTATACACTGTTGAATTGATTTTACTATGCATATTTTCCCGTATATAGATTATAGAGTACGCTTCGTTGGACTTATTTTAAATAGTCTTATCACACAAAAACCAAATATTTTGGAATGTGCTAGACAATTTTAGTAGTATAAGATCCAACGCCCGTGGTAAACATATTATGTAATCAACGATCTGTAAATATGACTTCATTTGAGGGTCGCCTTGGGTGTTGTAAAGAGCAAAATGTTGAAGGGGAAAGCCTTTTTTCGAGTAAATTACACGAAAAGTTATAAAAATTGACATAGTTCATGGATGATAAGTGAACACAATAAAGATGGGATGAGTAAAAAAAAAAAGTAAAAAAGTTTTCCCAGACGGGACTCGAACCGGCGAACCTCTCGTGTGCAAAACTAGCGCGCTAACCACTCGGCTAGCAGCGTCTGCAGTGGGCGTCAGGTCCTAGAGCCTACTGATGGCAGCCCGGTAGATATGCACGCTGACTAGAGTCGAGTGTAAAAGCTTCACGCTGACAATTAGGACAATTTCAATGCTTTAAAAACCTTCTGCCAATATTTTTTGAATGTAATTCACAGCTGTTATACAACATATGTTTGCAATTACTGCTTATTTGGTATCAACCACTTTCGAAGTGGCAATCCTCGCCCGACGCGTGGACTATCCACTCGATCAGAATGTCCAAATAGCTATTGGGAGGATTAACTTCCTTTGTAATACGCGAACAAGGTAGTTATTGGACAGATAGCTTATCCGACCAGATAAACTATTTGTTACAGTTAACGTTTATTATTTGTTGATTGTAATACCGGCCCTTAGAATGTCCATATGAGTAAACATGTTGGTGAAAAAATTACCTTTGATCGTTTTGACAGCAAAAATTGTCGTAAAAATGAATAATAAATAAAAGTTGGTACAACAGATATGCAACAAAATTATTCTTACTAACCATGTGTAGGGGAACCCACGCTACCTTTAAAGCAACCCCTTGTGATTTTAAAAGTTTTCAAAAACAAGTTCCAAAAATGCTCCGTCAGTTGCCCATCAGGAGGGCGTTACTGGTTCTCTCCATTCTCCTACTAAAATGTTTGTTTTGTTGTGTTCATTGTAGTTTTATGATGTGTTCCTCGCCCGTGCTTAAAGAGTCTTCACGAGACAGGTATGTACTCGGCACGCTATAAACACTCAAATTAGATGTACAACGCTCTGGAGAAAAATTGCTAGCCCGACATTACCCAAATTCTAAAATGCACCTGACGCAGATATTTTTTTGTTGAACAACATTCCAACAAAACAGAATTGCTTAATGTAATAACCCTACTATTCACCATTGTTAAGCGTCTAAAGTCAACGGGCGGGGAAGGGGGTGGGGGGAATGAGCAACCTCCTATTATACTCGTTGCGTCGACGTTAAGCGTAACCTAGTGAATAGAGGTTAATTACATTTTTTTTTTTTTTTTTTTTTTTTTTTATACCACAAATTCGCTTTATGTTTTTCTGCATAAAAATATGTGTCGTGTGTATTTTAAAATTCTCGTATGTTGTTTCAATTTTTCTCCAGAGCATTGTACATCTTAATTTGAGTGCTTACGAGAGTGCCGTGTACTACATGCCTGTCTCGTGAAAAAAAACTCTTAATGTAAGATGCTAGAATTCTAATTTTCATCTTAATACTAAATACCAATTCATTTTTTTCTTTGTAGGCTACGTCTTGATGCTGCTTCAATCACTGGCTTTAAAATGTTGCTATTTGAAATTATTTCTATGTTGTGGTTGTTTCAGATGATTGAAAATGTCTTCTAATGTGCAATGCACATCATCTGCGCATTTACATCTGACCTTCGAAAGATGACCTTCCGAAACAAATTTGGTGAGATCTCCACGTACTTATCCTTGCACTTTGCAATTCAAGGCCATGGACATAGTCTCTTTCCCACGGCCACCCACCTTCTTGTACTGCACTTGTTCAAAAATACGTTTCGTCTACTTGTTTAAGTAATTGTATCAAGCTGTGCACATAACCAAACTGTTTAACCCATCCGCCTTGTTGTGATAATTCATTTGTACAAAGCACCTTATATTCCCATTGCTTAGCATGTACTAACACCTTTTAACTCCCATGGCAGGGATGCTTCTACTAATTGGATCATGATGGCCGTGAAGGATTATTGGAAGATGTGGTCATGAATCCGATTGCTATGTATGTCTGCACTTGTCATTTAATGGTTTCCGTCAATGACTCGTTTAAATGGAAAGTGTGGACGCCCAACACCTTTTTGGGGGTTGAGTTTCACACTTTCATTTAGATGGTCCATTGAAAGAACCATTAAATGACTGTGTAGACATAGCAACTAGACATGACCAACAGTCTCCAATAATCCTTAACCCTTCAGACCCAATTAGTGGACTTAGCTACTTTTTTCAATGCCATTTACAAGGTTAGCTGCTAAACTTAGCAGTTGACCTAGTTATTGGACTTAGCCAGTTTTTTCAAGGCCAAACTTGTGGTTGACCACTTTATGGGACTTAGCTGTTTTTTTCAAGGCTAAATATAAATATAAAATAATAAATAATAATAATTAAAGTAAATAAAACAATTAATGCATTGGCAAACTATATAATTTATTAATAACTAAATAAATCATTTAAATACAATAAATATTATACAAATTACATGAAAAACAAAGCAAAAAAAATGGATAAAAAACACAAAAAATGGGTCAAAAAAGCGCTTTTTTAACTACCTAAGTCTTTTTGCACTCAGAGCTACCACCCCCCAAGAAAAATAACGTTCACTTAAATGGAGGTTCTCCAAAGCAGTAGAACGGAATGACGGCAAAATTGATAAGTGCACCATCCATATAGTTGCTAGTTCTCGAACACGGGACTGGTCGAGAAACAGGTTTGAACCTAGAACCGTATGTTCAAAGAACTAGCAACTTCAATGGGTAGTGTTCACACAAAATTCCCACCATCAGTCCCGTCCGTGTAGGAGCACTCAACACTCTGTTTAGTGTAGCAAAAGCAGCAAAACCGAGTGAAAATTAGCCCAACACCACTATGCAGGACGAAGCAGCCGTGAGAACAAATACACTAGGTCATCTCCGGGGTTAAGTGGCATCATTGCTCCTAGTTTATTAAGTATTGAAAACCCTTAAGTACTTCTGTGCTTGTAAAAATAAACAGATACTTCTCAATTCTTTGGAAACTTCATGTAATTTATTAGTTTCACGTCTACCCCATTCAGATATATACAGGTGATTTTACAAAATTAAACTAGGATTGCATACAAATAAAACAAATAAATTTGGTAGTCTACCCACTCCCTCCAATCAGTCTCGGGAAACTGCGTTGTCAGTGGGGGACATTAATATTCAATTTGTTTACCCAACATGATATTTTATTAAGAGAATGATGATAACAAGTAAACTGAGAATGTGTTCAACAAGCTAACAAACTGCCCCCAAGAGTTAAAAATTTAAATAAATTCACATGGTTTCACAAAGGTTCTCAAGCTCTAAATTTAAAGAACCCACGCCTAAGGAATATTATTTATTTTAAACATCTTATCATATTCAGGTAAAAAAACTGAATTTGACAAAGGTTATCTGCCCTGTGCCCCCCCCCCCCCCCCCCCGCGGTCATGCAAGCAACAGAAGAGTTAAGGGTTGCCAATGAGCCTCAATATTGCTCGTGTTTAAAGCAACAGACCCCTGCCAAACATTTATGTTCTGTGGTTGAGAGAACTATAGCCTGCATTTGTGGAAAAAGATTGTAATGTTATGGTAAGTAAGTTTTTAATTACACATTTAATTAATTAAATGCAGGATAAAAATACAACCCTGATTGTTATATTTGAATACTTGTTCTTGCATTATATAATTCTAACCAAACCACGTTACTGTTGCAATCAGTTGTTAGATATTTGCGCGTTGAGATATCACTAAAAAAGCTGTAACTGCAGGGGTCTACCACCTTAAGAAGCCTGGTTCTTCTGTGAGTCGCAATGTAAAAGTCTCACAACTGTCGACCACACGATAGGTCTTGTTTCATTTCTAGTACGTAAGTTAGAAACAGCAAACACAGTTCTACATTTATTTGGTTGATGGCTACAAACAATATGGCTTGCAGATTAATTTAATTTATGAATGTTGCATAGGAAACAGATACAGTAAATTTTTTTAAAGCAGTGTTTGTCTGTAAGCAATTATAAAAAATTTGGCAACATTTGATGATTTTAACCATTTATCGATTTGCTGTTTGGTTAGCAGTGTAAAACTATACCCACTTGTCAGTGACTAACTAAAGTTATTGTAGGGTAAAGCCCAAGTATAGTCAAGTCAATTCTAAGTTCTAGAACTTGACAGAACAAAACTAACTTTTGCTTTGTAAACAACAAAAAATGTACAGTGTGGAATTAGTAGGGAACTTTAAGATACCAAACATCAAAATTACTGTGCTAAGTTTAGACTTTGCCAAAAGGAGAGTAAAAGGGGGCTCAACTCTATCACTGAGTCTACTTTAATTTTCAATAGGCCTAAAAATAAAAGTCATGCTTCTGTATTAGGGTAATGCATGACCGACCATCTTCTTTTGAAATGCTCACATTTGGCCAACTATGACATCATGGCTGGTCTTGGGTCTAGCGGTAAAGAATGTTTCTACTTCTCACAGCAAATTCAAAAAAAGAATATGTTTGATATTGAACTAGGTCCATGCTGACAGTTCATTATCGGAACCTCCAAAATATTCAGAGTTTATTTAACGTTTATTCTATTCAGTTACAAAAGCTGCCCACAACCACTGCTTTGAAAAAATGCGCACTCTTTTCAAATTAAAGTTTTAATTGGAGATGGTTTGTTTTTGGCAAAACCTTGTGGCAAAACCTAGTGTATAAAGTATAAACTATTATAACAGTGCTTTAGTCAAGGTCAGTAAATAAATTAAACAAATGTGTACATAGAGCCAGCCCACTCAGATGCAAGTTACTGGTTTTCAGAGTGGACGTAATCACTGTGGATGATCATTGATTTCAATGCTTTATGTGGCTCCAAAGTCACCTTTTACAGTTTAAAAACTTGCTGGAACCAGGAATTGAACCCGGGACCTCCTGCATTGAATAGTGGGGAGAAGCCCAAAGGACCAACAAGCATTCAGGCACAAGAGCAAGTATGAACCTACGTGTACATATGTACTTTCAAAAATTGACCCTTTGTACTGATTAAAAGTGACCAATCATGATTACAATATTATGTCAGCAATGTTTCAAATTTATAAATCTTTGTTTTTTTGTTTGATATCTCCATGTGATGTCAGATAGTTATTGAAAATATTATTCATGATTATAAAAGTTACAAATGACAAGTTAAACGCAACATAAACATAACATTATGTAAGAAACAAACTGCGTACGGTATAATAGGATACAGAGAATTGGTTTGCCCAAAAAGAAACAGTTTCAACTTTCAAGCAGTTTACCTGAGGAACACAATGACTATCATAATATAGGGCCTTTTATCTATACCAAAGGAGTAACAAAAGGCCACTTTATTGGTACCTAAATTGAAGTTATTGTTGTAGCCAAATTGAACAGACCTATGTTGATTGCAGTATGCCAGTCGGTAACAGGATACATAATCAATAAGCTGCTTCTAGAGAACAACAATAAAACCAAAGGCCATTTGCAAATCATGGTGTCAGTAAATCTAGCATTATTGTAACCAAGAAAATGTTTGAAAAGCAAAACTGTGATTTGCAATTGCCCATGGTTAGGAGATAACCTATGGCCATCCACCCGGAATAATGTGAGAGATTTAAAACTAGTATAACATAAACAGCAATCTTGTAGAGTAGGGAAAGAAGAAAGGAGACCAACAGCTTACCTTAATGAGCTGGCAGCTGCGTGAAACTGGTGGTTAACATAATATTTACAAGATACACAAGTCGTACGTTTGTCGGCCAACGCGGCTTGGTCACCGACCGTACACGTCACCGCTTCTCTAACGGTCGGTTGCCCAATGCGCGTTTGGCCGAAACGTACGACATTGTGTATTTGTAACTATTTATGTTAACCAGCCAGTTTCACGCAGACTGCCCATCTCTTAAGGTTAAGCTGTGGTTCCTTTCTTCTTCCCAAACCACAAACACTAACCTAGCCGATAGGCATTCTATCACAAACAACAATCTTGTAGTAGTACCTGTAACTAAACGTTTTGTATTTGTGACATCTAACTTTTAGAAAGATAAACATAAGTCCTAGGCTTTATACCAAGCTTCTGTAGGAAACTTCCAACACTACTTTGTATTAACAGAGTTTGAAATTACGAGGGTTTACTGTACACCTCGTGAGGATTTGACATAAACCATGCAGCATGGCAGGAATACGTTATAGTAGCCGCTTTTCGATTAGCATGCCTATTCTATTGTGAAACAAAATTTGTTAAAAGTTTTTCTGAAACTGAACTTTAATCGATGGCATCGTCAACGACTAACATGTAAATTATTAAAGTAATCAATATTTTGATAACAGGTAATCAATTCAAAAGTCCATGAAAGACCACAGAGACTGACACCTAGTCCAAATAGGACCTGTGTGTACTAAACAGATAAAAATTCATTTAAAACTCAACTGCAATTTTAATCAATCAAAAGTAGGCTACATATTTTCAATGAATAAAGTAGCCTAACTATGTATGTACCTGAATACAAATTAATCTGAATTCTATTGAGGTTGTATAAAGTATTACGTATAGGGCCTACTATTGCATTTCTAGCGCGAACGGCATGTGAAGTCATAGTTTGGGTCACCACATTGTTATAATTAAATAAACAACCACCTTCTAGATAACGCTGCTAAATTAACTTCTCATGCACTGGCAGTTTGTATTAAAAGTTAATTAAAGTTAATTATTAATTGACCATTGTTGCCATTTAAAAATAAGAAATAAAACCATACATTAAAAAAAATCTTAACAATGCACTAGGCCTATGTTTGAGATATTTGAGCATACAAATGTTTATTAAGCACACTTATAATGAGATTTGTATAAAAAAAGTTTGTCCACAACACTATATAGTGTTTAGGATAGATCCAACAGCTTACCTTTGAATGTGAAGGAAGCTGCCGAATTTTTAGAAGTTTTAAAGTTACCATGATATATACAAAACACATATTAAAACGAGACGTTTCGACACGAGGTCTTGATCACTAGGAGAAAGGATGGCCACTGATATACTAATCAAAAAAATGGCGGCTAAAGATAAAAACTAAAAACTGAAGGCACTGACTGAACTGTAGTCAAAATGGCTGCTAAAAACTAAAAACTATGGTACAGTATATTTACAAGGCTGCTGTTGGGGAGGAATAGTGCAGATGTAGGTGAAGGTGAAGGGTGGTAGAGAGCTGGTCATATCGAATGTTGATGTTAGAGGCAGCCTGGATTTTGTGATTCCATGGTGTGCTAACTCCATCTTCTCAGTTCACCTGGTTGCAGCTGGCTGGGAGTGACTGACCACTTTGTGTGTAGCACACGTGAAAGCCAAGTGTGGGATGCGCATGTCGAGCCACTGGTTTGTCCATGGTGCGGTTTTTTAGTTGTACTAGTCTGTGACCATTCCATGCGCGACTTAACGAGTTTCTGGTTAGGCCATGTATTCGCAGGACAAACGTTTGCATTAAGTTGGGACACCACATTGGTGGTTTGCCAAGTGTTGTGCTGTCAATGGGTAGGTCCTGCCAGTGGCCTGGGCCACTGAAGCGTCGTTGAGGGTTGATGAATGTGGCAGCAGACATCCATTCCCCCTTTACAAGAAAGGAGCCGGTGGTCCTTCTCGGAAGCTTCCTTTTTCGGCAGTCTCTCTTGACAGTTTTTTAGTTTTTTTTAGCAGCATTTTGACTAGTTCAGTCAGTGGCCTTCAGTTTTTAGTTTTAGTCTTTAGCCGCCAGTGATTAGTATAGTCAGTGGCCATCTTTCTCCTGGAGTGATCAAGACCTCCCGCTGTAGAAAACGTCTCGTTTATGTGTTTTGTATATATCTATGTAACTTTAAAACTTCTAAAAATTCGGCAGCTTCCTTCACACTTCAAAGGTAAGCTGCTGGATCCTATACTAACACTATATATCCAGCCGATTAGGCATACTTCTATCCAAACATAACCTGTACAACTTAGGTAGATAAATCAGCACAAAAATACTAGTTGTTTGTATGATTTGTATATGACTAGGTACTAGTTATATTTATTGGGTGTTGAATATGTTACTGGTTGATTGGCAGTACTGTACCAAACTATGACGTTGTGACTTTGAAGTTGAGTATTTTATAAATGAAAATTTTATATAAATAACAACAATTAATACGGTATGCCTACTATTTTAAAGTACGTATTTAGAAATAAGTTAAATTTTCCAATAGGCCTAGAAACTAGATCTACAATTTGATTTTTGATTAAGATGATATTATATAAAATATATTCCGTATGGGACAAACGTCTCAACATTAGTACAAAATGATAGGCCTCAACTAAAATCTTTTGAAAATTCCTTCTGTACAGTGTAGGCCCTACACAGTAGGCCTACACACACATGATGCTGTTTATGTGAATAAGTTTTTTCAGGCACAAAGTATTGAGCACATAACTCACAAGTTCATGGATGGATCACAAAATAAAGCAGATAACATTTGATATTTTCACCGTTCAGTTGTCAACTAGTGCCCCCCCCCCCCCCCCCCATGATGAAATAAAACTAAAAGCATGTAAGACTTTTTTTGGGGGGGGTTTTTTTTGTGGGGGGGAGTCAGCCATTCTACCCACTTGGGTTAGTTTTTTTACCACTATTTTAAAACCAGAGTTAAGGCGGTGAAATGTTTAAATTATATGTTTAACCAACCTAACATAACAGTGTGAAACAATCAAGTTAATTCGCTTGACAAATTGGAAACAACTTTAAGAGTCATGTACAGTACTTTCTATAAATACCTGTTAGTCACAAATGAAGATTAAGTTGTGATTGTAAAGTGTAGATTGAGAAATCTATTGCCTGACTTTGTGATTCATCCATAAACGGGGAAATAGAAGGCGCGGGGGTGGCACCGAGAAAACAACATGGAACAAAACGAGCAATCGAGTAACAACCAGCCCTCTAGACTGTGTAAAGCGAGCGAGAGTTGAAATTTTGACATCCGCAAGCTTCGTATCGGATGAATGCCATTAGTTTTGTGGCAAAATCGTTCAAAAAGTTAAAAGTTACATAAAGTTAATCAAATTTTTTTTCCCAAACTATCAAACGGCGGGACAAAATCTGAGGTGGCAAATCATTCTAGATGTCGTCCGGCACGAATATGTTAATTTTATTTTGATCCGATAAGTAGTGTAGATGGAAATTACATTATAAACAAAGTACCGTTACCATGGCAACGGAAAGTACGCGTAAGCTTTTTTGGCTCATGATAGCGGTCGAACGGAGGTTTCGGATCGAGTTGAAATTTGGACAGTCTGCAAGCTTCGATCTGGACTTGGTAATGCCACAGTTTTGTGGCAAAATCGTTCAAAAAGTTACATTGAAGTTAATCAAAATTTTTTTTCAAAACTAAACGGCGACAAATATGAGGTGGCCAAATCATTTAGAATGTCCGTCCGCGTCCACGAATAGTTGATGTTAATTTGATTTTGATCCGATAATAGTGTAGATGGAAATTACATTAACAAAAGTAACGTTACCATGGGCAACGGAAAAGTCGCACGAGAATTCTGTCACTATGCACTGCCACCTAGAAGTAAACAAAATACTATCGAGGAAGCAGTGATTATTTATACCAAAGAGTTAAAATAAGTTTTCCCCAAAGAAATGATGTCAAGGTCCTCTAGATGGCGGTGGATTTTATTCAAAAGTAACAAGGTTTACGCACGGAGTTTACCCATATACCCTTGCCAATAAATAAATAAATATTGGAAACATGGCCCGTGACAGCAAAAAGTCGCAAAATTTTAAAAATTTAAACAAAAATGTGCAATGTGGTCTAGCTATAGCACGTGCTCGCTTATCAACGCGTCCAACTGAGCGTTTCCTAGTAGTTACCTCTATAGTTGCTGCATCTACAAGCTGTGTGTGAGCAGGGCTCAAGACAGAGAGAGAGAGCAATATCATGCGCGAACAAGGTGCGCGTTCAATCCAACTCAGTTGACCGGTCAATAGCCTACATGATTGTGGGATAAGAATTTGCAATGTATATGTAGGCCTATTATGTTTAACGAAATCTGTAATCACGACACATGGGACTTATTACTGGATAAGTGGGCTTATCTTTTTTCCCAGGCTTATCTTGTGTCGAGAGCTAAGCGCGGGCGATAGTGAGAGATCCCCAGACGGACATGTGGGAAAATAATTTACTTGACTGACCACTTTTTTTACATGCCCCGGGCATCTCGGGCAAGGTATTTTTTTAGCCCTGGTGAGTGTATCGTGTACTGCATTAACAGTACGCCTATGGTATGCACAAGGACGGAGATAGTTATAAAATAACTTTCAATGAATGGCTCAAAATTAGGGATGACTTCGGGTTGGAAAAACAAGTTTGGAAAATCTGAACCGGATCACCCTCGCCGGAATCCGGTTCGGTCAACCAGTTCCAACACAGAATTTTTCTTTCTCAATTTTCGTAAATTGAATCTGCGGCGGGCTAATGTCGATGAAAACATTTGGCGAGGCGATAATAATCGATTCGTATTTCGATGAGGGCGGAGCCGTGTCCAGGACATTGTAGGAATGATTCTGTGAAGAAAGAAACAGCAGAAAAACAGTTGCCTTTTTGGGAGGATGAAGTTAAATTGAACAGGCAAAGACACAAACAATGCCTTACAAATTGTTTTCTTTCGTTTTTGATAATGAGTTTGGATTATGTGATCTTGAAGAAAATAAATTAGTATATGATTAAAAATGTTAATTAAAAAGTTTTGCAATGTTATTATAACACAACACATGGGCTAGGCTAAAGCCCAAGGTCAAAATTGTGATGCAAACATTTTCATAGGGCGTAGGCCTCCTAAGAATTTTGCAAACACGGTGTTCTGGCTATTCATTTCTCGTCAGTGGCTAGGCCCTTGGCAACTTCTAGAGTTAAAAATAGAAAACCGGTCCGAAAAGGGGGAACCGGATCTTAATGGAACCGGTTCCAACCGGTTCCGGGTACCAGAAAAGTCATCCTACTCAAAATGGCTGTGGTGGTTGGTACACATGATCAGGGTGAAGGAGGATGGTGACAGGATACAAGGATAAGAGGGAAAAAGACGAGGAGACCCAGACTGCAAAAGTGGGGGGGGGTGCGGGGAGGGGGGAAAAAAGGTTTTTTTAGGAAAGACAGAAGCACAGCTTGGGAAAGAGTTCAACAGGATGAATGGTGGAAACATAGGAAAATATGTCAAGAACTGGTGAGAAAACCTTCAAAGAAGAAGAAGAAAGTAAAGAGATAAAAGAAGAACGAGAAAGTATGGGTGGAGCGTCCGGCAATGCTAGTGGACTGTCGATATAAACCCGGCGGGCCAAGACTTTGGTGGGAACCTCCCACCCCTAGCAGATTCATTGTTGGATCAAGGGTCTGATATTCCACCCTTACCCGATCCCACACGCACAATAATCATCATCACACTTACCCGACGCCCATTCACCAAGTTTATACTTCGACGACCCGATAGAATTTGTAGAGAAATTATAACATTCAGCACCAGCGAATGTTTCGTCGGGTCGAAATGATCTCGATTCTTTTTATTTCCATGTTTTTACTCGGGACAAAGGAGATTCAATAAAGAGCAGCTGAGATTAAGTATCATGTACCATACTGACATACGCCACACCCCTACCAGGGGACACTAGGGTTCACTACACAGTTCACTCCAAAGAAAAGCAAGCATCGGCTAAACATTGAGCTAAGTGTTCCAATGCCACTTTATTTAGAGCTAGCAATTGCAGTCCAAACTATTATCGATATTGATTTTACATCGGACGCATTCCTACACATTTACGTTATTTATTTTCACTAGGTCTATTTTACGAATAAATGCAGTTAAGGGGGAACTGGTTGTGAAGCTAGTCAACATGCTAGGGAACATGGCGACATGCTAGGACGAACATGCTGATGCTTCTCATGACCACTAGCTTAACAATACATTACTTCCACCACTGACACAGCCCGTGTCAGATAACTTAGAGACTGCAAGAAATAAGGAAGTTAACAGGACTTTATAATATTTACGTTAACAAATTAAATAGTTAAGCAAGTAAGTCGAGCCACCGTAGCTAACTACATGCCAGGATACCACTCTTACAAGGGAGGATAGAGGGATAGGAATAGATCCAAACTGTTCCAAGAAACTGACTTACAAACATCAATCCGATACGAGGTAGGGGGCTGAACTCTGACGATGTCTGAGACGTTGAAGAATCACACGTGAGCTGCGACATACGATGTGGAAGGTTTCTCGAGGAGCCTCCTTGGACGTTACTTCGTACAGGTTCTTCTCATCCCTGAAATTGTGCAACCACAATCACTAGTAAGGTTGCACATGGATAAAATAAAAATAATTGATAATTAATAAGGTATAAGGACCCTGAGAAATAGCAAATGACAAAGTTCTAATTTAGTTCTTAAAAAAAAAAATCTTCAATTTCAGTATATAAAAAACTCACAAGTAAGGATCATTTTATCATAAAAATAGCACTGCAATCACTACACTTCAGCAAAATTTAACAGTATCACATAAACCCAAATATTAGGCCATATAAAGTTAACTATTGGAATTAAGATAGGCATGTTTGATAATAATATTTCCAACTGTCATGGGCACACTACAGTAAGACCTATTATCCGATCTCCGCTTATCCGATGTACCGTGTTAACCGAGCCGCAAAAAAAAAAAATTATAAAAAAAAAAAAAAAAAAAATTAAAAGTTTAAATAGGTACGTAAATAAAACATAAAAAAATAAACATAAATTACAGAACGCCGACGCCGCACTTTTTTAAATGTACTCGCATACATTTTGTAGGCATGTCCGTACGATGTGAGTGCAAAAGAAGATAGATCGGCGAAATCTCGACTTTCGACAGTGTGCATCAGTCTACTGAAGCATATAGAGTTTCAGTGGTCAGTAGTGCGTCGGAGGCATCGCCGGTAAGCTTCAGTGGTCACCAACTGAGCATAAGGGTTCAGTGTGCGTCGGGCGCGCATAGCGCCCTAGTGGCATACGATCCAGCCATCTCATACACACTGTTCAAAGATGGTCGTTGTGGAACTAGATGCAATCATGTTTCAACCGTTCACGAAATTCGTAATCACAACGCATGAATTGTTATTCCTGCGGCTTATCTATTTCTTTCCAGACTTATCTTGCGTGCGTGAGCTTCAGCGCGGGCATAGTAGTGAGAGGTTTTCCCCACATGAGAAAGAGAGCTAGGCCTCATTATTTGCATTGTAGGCCTAGGCCTATGGCCTATGTTTGCATTGTAGCATAGCCTAGGACTACTGCGTCGAGTTTTAGGCCTAGACATACGTTTTTAATAACGACCATGTAGGCATATTGTGTACGTGTGTTTGTGAGCTTGATTTACAAGCTATTAAATCATTTAGTTTATAACCTGATGAAGGTTATCGTGTGTTATTTTAGGTTTCCTTTTTATCCATTACATGTGTCATATATCCCATTTTACCCAGATCAGGCTATGCTACTGAGAGCAAATAAAACAAATGAACCGCGCCATCCGAGTTTTTCGCTAAATCCGAGGTGCCCCCGGTCTCATCCAACTCGGATAAGAGAGTTCTTACTGTATATACGTTAAATTAAAACAGAAATGGTTGATTTCTATATCCAATTGTCAAAAAATTGCATATTTTGGAGTTAAAAACTACAGAAATTGAGGAAAAGTTCCCGATTGACTCTAATTAGCATGAAAAAACGTAATTATACTTATTTTGCTACTTGCATAAATAAACAGTCCATATTTGCGTTTTCTAGTGTGAAAAAAGCCTATTGTCTAGTTAGATTGGAGAAGGCGTTGACAGTAGGAAAGCAAAGAGAACATAAATCCCCAGCCTGAAGGGCTGGGGGCGGACAAACTTTTTCCACCTGCTGTTGGGAACCTATTACATATTTTAAAGTGAACCACGGACTAATTCGGACATGTAGCCATCGCTGGTATTTTCTTATGGTACTAGTTTTTATTATAGTGTTCAAGGCTGCCTAGAGAGGGCGTCGCTGCCGGAGTGGTTGTAGGGATTGTAAACAAAAGATTTGTTGTGGTGTTTGGTTTTGGGGGGTGTAAAAGATCATCTTCTTTATTTGTTTTAAGTGTTTAATAAAAGTTTTTCAACATTATTCTTTTATTCCCCTGGTTAATTATTAGCAAACATTTGGTCCCCCGGGCCGCGATAGTGAATATCCGGTTTTTTTGTGTTGTTGTTCTACCCCCCTTGCGGAATTTGGTGTTGTGACTTTTTCCCCTACTCCTCTTATCCTCGGGCTGCAATGGAACAACTCCTAGCAAGGAAACTTTTTAAAGTGTAAGAACGCGCTTGAAAATGCCACCAACAACGTGAGCTAGTGAGTTTTCTGTAACACCATTCATAAAGAACGAGTGATCAATTTCAACGGAAAGTACAGCCTATTTCACGCCGTCATGCGCGTCGGAAGATGATGCAGTATTCGGCAGTATGGACTGAGATTAGCACTTTTTAACGGGTTTTGGTGACAAAAAGGACTAATTTTTGGACCTGGGAAACCCGATGACGGAGCGCTACTCGACCACGCCCACCGATGGTAGACCTGATCCAGTGATGAAAGGTTGCCAAGCTCAGATCCCGCTTTTGATGGAAAAAGAAACATGGTCGTCTTTAAGGGACATTTGAGGTGCATACCAAAAATTGTCATCTTTTCCGGACTGAGAAACACAATCCCAAGGGGTCATTCATGGTGAGGCCGCATCTCTACCCCCGGTAAATCCCTGTGACCAATGCGAATTACATTGAAGCAGGGAATTGCTAATTTCCCCTACAAAACAAGGGGGAAATTAAAAATTCCTTTAAAAAACGCATTTTTTCTCAGCCTAGTATTCGCATGAGTCGAAGCGAGCTGCGAAAGTTCTAGATCCCCCCCCCACATTGGAGTAAACCGGTCCTTTGAAAGTGCTGGAGAACCTTTTGATCAAGGGGGTTCAGTCTTGGTGTTTTCCACACTACTGAGAAGTTGGACGGCGATCAAGGCGCCAATGGGAGTTGTCCGCTGCCCAAAGGGGCCCCCAAAGTTTCAGCAATTGAAAGTTTTTAGAAATCGGCTCGACTCTCCCTGCTGCTGGTAGTACCCCTAAGACAAGGGTTCTACAACAAGCAGCACAAAATTTAGTGGACAGAGAAGTTTCCCTCACCACAGTATTCCCAGCAAGTTCACCATGCAAAAATTTGTAAAGGAAACCCTTTGCTGATAAATGTTCTGACTTCATAAATGCAACGATCCGCCCGGGCATTCGTTTTAAAAGGAAATTCTTTATTTTTTAAATTGCATGCATGGGGTCATTCGTCGAGAGCTGTAATTCAGCAAAATGTACGTTTGTCAAAAACGTCATAATAAACTACTTTCATTGATCCCGATCCCCCAAGTAGCCAACGGGATTGGTTGCCTCTACTGAGCATATTGTTTATCTCTTTATTCAGGGAAATCCTTTTCCAAAAGGGTGCTATTATCAACTGCTATCTCAATGTGCGAGATAAACAAGGTACGTTGGGCCATTCGAGCATTGTTGGATTCTGCGTCTGAAGTACCTTTGTCACAGAAAACTGTGTAAGAAACTCGGCCTACGAGTACAGTCACCCAGGTACGTGGTCGGCGGGTTTCCAGCAGTTTTGGCAAGTGTCGGGGCATGGGGGAACTGAACTTCACTTCAGCATTTAACAATGGGGAGCCCTTTGGTGTGAAGGCCTTGATTCTCCCCAAAGTGACAGGTACTTTACCGGAATCGGTAAAGAAGGATAGTAGTTGGTCACACTCAAGGGTTTAAGTCTGGCAGCCCCCAACATACAAGTGCCCGGTGTTAGATGTTCTCTTAGGAGCTGCGTGTACCAGGCCCCTGCGCTCTGGCCGTTGCCCCGGAAACAGTGGCTCCCCTATCGCTCGGAAACAGCTCTCGGATGGTACTGTCGGGCCCCCATCAATGCATTTGGCCCGAGGTCACTAGTAAAAAACACTGCATTTTAAATATGCAGACGTGGACAATACACTGAAAAGGGTTTCTGGGAATTAGAGGAATACCGACAGCAAATTTACTTACCCCGGAAAAAATTTATGTGAGTTTCACTTCGAAACTTACTCAAGATGAGTCAGAAGTTTTGTAGTTAGCTTCCATTTCGGGAGAACAGCCCCAAAACGGGGGCTATCTCGAAATGAAAAATTCTCGACTCCATCCTTGAGCGACTTTTTGAAACACCAACCTAAAAGAGACACAATATGACGATTTTAGGGCAGAATACTTGTCACGGGTCACAGGACCCTTTTCCTACAGTCAACAAACCCAAAGCCCGCGACTGGGGTGTATTATATACCTCATCATCCAATCAGAAGGAGACATACCACCACAAAATTTTGAGGGTGGTATTTGATGTTCGGCAACTTTTTTCGGGGACACTTAAAAGAAAAAACCATGGTCGGACCCAAGCTTCAAGACGACATCGTCCCTTACTGATTCGTTTCCCGAAAACACACATTCCTCTTGTTGTGACTTCCCAAAAATGTCCCCAAATTCAATTGACAATCAGAGACCGACATCAAAAGGGTCGTGTAGGACGAAGCCAGTTTATCCAATTCAAGGTTCAGACTGTTGACCAGTCCTTCGGTGAAGCTGTGGGGAAACCCCCCCTTGCCCTAAGGGGCCTTTAAAAATTAGCCCTGGGTGAAGAAAAAGTTCCTTTCCTAAGGCGGTTCTGTTGTCTAAAAGGGCTTTTATGTCGATGACCTGTGTCAGGAGCTGACAGCATTGCCGAGGGAATTGAATTGCAAGGTCAAATAATCCCGTTAAAGAAGAAAGGGGGGCTTTTAACTCCTAAAAGGTTGTCAAGTCCCGCGGTACTGGGGAAACAGTACCCAAAACCCAAAGCGAGAGCTTAACGTGCCCCCGAGCATAGATGAGGACAATCTGTGAAACGTGGGGCTTCAATGGCACCCAGCAAATACCGTTTTTGTTTCGTGTGAAACAACCTCCGGGCAAAAGTCATCACAAAGCGCACGTTTCTCTCAACTTGCCAAAGGGGTTCGACCCCCCAGGGGGGCTATCGCCAGTCATAATCACGCCAAACTTCTCCTCCAATCATTGTGGGGGATTCTTAGGATGGTGATGCCCCTTTCCCGATGTCATCTGCCCAAACTGGGGGAAGTATTGTCAAGAGCTGCCGTGTATAAAGAAATTAGAATCGACAGATGCATTCTTGCACATCAAACCCAAAAGCTTCAACTAGTTGGTTTCTTGACGCATCTGAAGTACTTTTTGGGGCCCTAGTGTACTACGCACTCTGTATTTGACGGCTCTGTGTTTTCGTTAAGCTTGTTGCCGGAAAAACCCAAAGGGTTTCTCCGCTACGTCAGACAACCATTCCTCTTTTTGGAATTTTGGGACTGTTTTGCTAGCAAAAAATTTTGGGGGTACTTGTAAAAAATGCTCTTTGTGTAAGACCGGAGAACGTTTTCTTGTGGACAACTCCACAATCGTGCTTGCCTGGCTAGAGCACACCTAAACGGGCAACTTTGTCCTAACGAGTGGGGGTATACAAGAACTCGTTCCCCTAGCCAAAGGGGTCATGTGATAAGCAGTGACACCCTGCAGATTTTTGTTCGCGTGGTTTGACCCCCGCTGCCTTGCCTAAACAGTCATTGTGGGGGATAGGCCCTGCCTGGGTTGGAAACAGGTTTTCCACACTCAGTGGAGAAACCCCCAGACCAGCAGACAATGCAAAGCGAAGAGAAGACGTTGTACGATACACACACAAAGGGTCGATGTCTCACTCTAGACAAGTGGGCTTCTCTTTCAAAAATTCAAAATTTTTGACAGGTGGTGCACGCTTTATTTTAAAAATTTCGATTGCTATGACAGGCGTTTACTGCAATCCTCGTTGACGCATTGAATTAAAAATGCATTGTTTCGTTGGGGGACCATCGTCCAATGGGGGGGGGAAACATTTGCACAGAAATTTTTGCCTAAAAAAAGGGAAAAAACGCTACCACCGAAGAGTCGACTGTTACCTCTGAACCCGTTCATCGACGAAAAAAGGTACTTAGGGTGGGGGGCCGCCTTCAAAAATGCTCAGGCGGGAAAAAGAAGCTCTGCACTACTTCCGCATCATAATAGACGACAGAGTTGATTGTGATACTGAGCATGTAAAAACCCTCCATGCGGGTCCACATTTTGGGGCAAAAAAATTCGCAGAACGCTTTTGGGTATGCGTGGGAGAATCTAAATTTTGAGCACTCAGGAAATGCATCAGATTTTATCGACAGCGAAATACAACTTCCAACCAATGATGGGTCAACTCCAGCGCACGAGTACGTCCTGCTCGCCTTTCTACATTGTGGTGTGGACTAGCCCGCCCGTCTTCTGCGGAACATGAAAGGGGAAAAAGTCGATAACCTTACAAAGGGGTATGTCGCCTATTCGTAATGCTTTGCTACAAAGGCTATCCATCTGGGTTAGTGAGGACTTGTCACATCAGCCTTCTTGCGCCTTAAAGGGGCTTGTGTCTCGTCGTGGAGGCCACATGACACTACGTATTGTGGGACAACTTTTGGGGGCTTTCTCGGAACTTCGAGAGTTCTTCAAAAATCATCAGAAATTCGGACCTCAAGAGCAGTGAAACGACAACTAGCTGATCAAAAGGTACCACGTGATTTTTAAAACCCCCTGTGCCCCCCACCCAAAGGGGGCTTTGGGAAGCGGGTGTAAAGTCTGAAATACCATCTCCGGGAAATTTTTGGGAGCACCACTCTGACCTTCGAAGAGATGCAAAATCCTGACACAAATTGAAGCCGCCTCAATTCCCCCTCCCTTGACTGCCATTTCCCAAAGATCCCCAAAGATCTCTCTGTCTTAACACCCGGCCACTTCCTACTGGAGCTTCCTACTAGCCGTTTCCCCAAACCGACATGACATCACTCAGGTTAACCGGCTTTCAAGATGGCAACTGCTCCAACGACGCCAACACTTCTGGCGTCGTTGCTCGGATACCTATCTCGGGTCCAAAAACGACCCAAGTGGTGGGCCACGCAACCCAACACCCCAGCCTGGCGCCATGGTGCTTCTCAAAGACGAAAGGCTTCCTCCGCTTCAGTGGAAACTTGGCAGAGTCTTGAGTACCCATCCTGGTTCTGACAGTCTGGTGAGGTCGGCAACAGTAAAAACATCAAGTGGAGTTTGTGCATAGACCTATTGTGAAACTATCCTGCTTCCCTTTTTGATGGAAATTAACTTTCATGTGTATTTTTAAGTTTTGGGTAATCTGCCTTCAGCTCATTGTGGGTTTTGTTTCTTATTGAAATCTATGTTTCAAGGTGGGCGGAATGTTGGGACTCTATTACATATTTTAAAGTGACCACCGACTGACATTCGGCCATGTAGCCATTCTGGTATTTTCTTATGGTACCTAGTTTTTATTATAGTGTTCAAGGCTGCCTAGAGAGGGCGTCAGCTGCCGGATGGTTGCTGGTTTAGAAAACAAAAGAATGTTGTTGTGGTGATTGGTTTTGAGGGGTGTAAAAGATCATCTTGCTTTACGTTGCTTTAAGTGTTTAATAAATAGTGTTTAAATACTTATATCATTTTATTCCCCTGGTTAATTATTAGCAACATCACCTGCTGATGACAACTGCAGCTAATTTAAAGTTGGGGTCATGGATGTTATTGTTTTGTCTCCCAAGCACTAGAGTTGGGAGGGAAGCCCCCTTACTGGTTGTGCTGACGGTGTGGCTTAGTATGAATGGTGTTTGAAGTAGGGTTGCCGTTCGATACGAATTCCAGTATCGATAATCGGACCAGTTAAATCGATTATCGATCGCGATAATCGTTAAAAAAAATATTGATCGATAATCGATAATCGAATCAAAATTAGGCCTAAACCTGCTCGTATACCGACGCGGACCGTGGACCTTTTGCGAGTGCATCCTTTTGTTCCTTCTATTTGCTCAGAACAGGGTTTTTCCACGCCTTTCACGAGCTCCCCCTCCCCCCCACGCGTCTGGCCGGTGCGACGAGAGCGAGCTAAGTGGAGTAGACAGACCGCGCTTGGCTTGAGTGTTGTCTTTGTGAAGGTCGTTCTTCTTGGAAATCGTGGTTCTGTAAAGTTTCATTTCAGCTTTTGTTGAGATTGTCGTTCATTCATTTACGAGATATTATCAGTTTAACTATTCAATGCTCCGATATTTATTACGTGACGAGATGAATATTGTTAGACATTAGTTTGGAACACGACGTAATATTGGTGTGAGAGAACCGATAAGATAATATTATCGTAGCACTACGGAAAAGAAGAAAAGCGATTACGAGTTGGCGTGGAATGGGGAGGAATGCATCTCGATATAATACTTGTTGACCTTGATTGGCTGTGACGCGCCGAGGTTGTGCAATCAGCGCCTGATCGGCGCGGGAATGCAGCCCGCCTGCCGCCCGAGCCGAGCCGGCCCGTAACACACACGCGTCATGCTGGTGGCCTATATTGCACAGTGCAGGCGCTTCGTACCTCACGCATTACGAGTGTTGTAGATCTCGCAGTGGACGCATTTTTCACGGAATAAAGCGATTAATGTCTTGACTGGTACTATTTTTATGAAGTTCTGCAGAACAGGCGGTGAATTCAAATTCTCGGGCGGGCGAGAAATTCGATTATCGATAATCGATACGGGAAGACGCAATCGATTATCGATCGTTTCGGGAAATAATCGTATCGATCGATATATCGATTATCGAACGGCAACCCTAGTTTGAAGTAACCTTGCTGATGAGACAACATGCATGCAGAATTTGCTTCTTGCGTGGCCCTACCACAGGTTTGGTTATGTGTTGTGAGTTTTGTTTGCATGTAGTTAGCTGATTTTTAGTGGCCACTATCCGCCTGATGACCGAGTCCCAGAAGGACGAAACGCGTCGTGGATAAAGGTAACAACTTTAAATTTGCTGCAGTTGTCATCAGCAGGTGAAAAGTTTTGTTGCCCCCAGCCCTTCAGGCTGGGATATATGTTCTCTTTGCTTTCCCAACCTGTCAACCCTTCTCCAATCTCAGTCATATTTAGCACCATTTAGTGAAAAAAGTCATTCACGAAATTTCAGGGTACAGACGGACGACAGCTTACCTTAAAAAACGTCAGGTAGGTCGCATAGACACAAATAGATGAGTAGGCCTAGACAAGTCGTTTTGACCACTATAGTGGTCTTTATCACTTAGCGTGAGTAGAGTAATATATTTTTTTCATGTCACCACTTTCACCAGCTGGCAGGTGTAGTCAAGATTGAAAGCCTCATTAAGCCAAAACCAATTATTTTCAGTCACAAATCTTGTTGTTTGTGAAATCTTTGATAGACTACTCTGTGATTGTGAAATGTAATTTATTATCTTTAACACAAAACACTAATTAAATGGCGGAAGTAGGCCTAAAACCAGCACACTAGTCGTACAAGTCACCGCATGTAAACCTCATTTGATGGAAACATCGAGAACATCTCATTTGCCTCAAGAAGAACAAGAAGAACAACAAGAACATTTGCCTCAAATTGATTGATAGCTAAACCTGTTAACTAAACATTATTTTCATTCATTCAATCAGTCAATGGCCATTTTACTTTCTCTCTTGGTAACAAGACCTCGTGTCCAAACGTCTCGTGTTTTTCTGTGTTTTGTACATTTATGCTAGGTACTATTCTTCAAGAAACCCAGCACCACCATCACTTATTTGAAGGTAAGCTGTTGGATCCTACTCACACAAATATATTTTGGAAGGAAATGCAGGCGCAGGGATATACAGCTGAGAATTTGAGGCTTCCTACCCAGCTGGTGCTAATGGAAGCAATTATGATGGAGATATCCGAGCAATACGCGTTTAAAGTGAAATCCAGGGGCAGCACTGTCGGTGGGCGTAACGTGCATCATGGCCGGCCGGAGTAGCATTAGGAGTAGTCCTTCCCTAAGCACCTGTGTATAGACTGACGATTTGAATACTCAATAATCAATCGTCGGTGAATGTTGTGACATGTAATTAGGATGTAAATTAATGTTATGACATTAGTTAGCCTGTTGTGATGTTCAAAGTTATCCTGCAACTCATTGAAATATATTTTATTTCCTTTTCCGAAGAGTCAATTTAGGCCTACTTTTACCGATCGGTCCCGATTTGATTTCCTACAAAACTAGATAAATCCGGGCCATGTGTGACAAAATTATAGGAAATTATTTCCTTGAATCTGTGTACGTAATTTCTAAAAGACTAGACCTACAGCCATTTCGTTAACCAATTTTTTTCGGAAAAAGTAGTTTTCCGTAACCTAACGCACGTCGTTGGTGGTGCTAAACTCGGAAACTCGCAGGTAGGGCCTAGGCCCTCCTACGGAACGCCTAGATCTGTCTGAGAAACAATTTCGTGCTCAAAATTGTTATCAGAATCTTTTCTTCATGGGCGTTACATTATTGGTATTGACCAGCGTTAGTTTATATTAAAATAAGTTGCCGAGCAGGCTCGAAAATATCAAACAAATGATTGATGTGGTGTGTGTACACACGCCCACTTATAGGCCTAGAAATGAACGACCTTATGACTAGCTGATGCTCGATCATCACATGTTTTTAACAATCTTGCAATTTTATGTCATTCATAGATAGTTTTATTACCGTATAATCTAACATTATTTAAACGTCACCTTTAGTATTTGTTCACGATTTAACTGACGAAAACATCCTACATTGAGAGCTGTGTGTAGGCCTATACCCACGCCCACTTGTAGGTCTAGAAATGAAGGAACTCATGACAAGCTGATGCTCCATCATCATGTGTTTTTAACAATCTTACCATTTTATTTCATTCGTAGATACTTTAAATATAATCTTAATACTATTTAAACGTCCCCTACAATATTTTTTCCCGATTAAACAGACAAAAACATCCTAACCTACTCCGGGTTACTTCAAATGTTATCGTCCCCGAAGTACAACTTTCACGCTTATTTTCACTAACATTTTCCTATCTAGGATGTATATGATGTGGCTACAGATATTCCACTAGACTTACAACTCAATTTCATAAATAGGTGGTGTAGTTTTGTCTTTATTGAGTGTTTATTTTAGTCGTGATCCATTGAAGGCCATGGAAAAACATAGGCCTACTTATAAGCGGCCCTCGCCCCAAAATTACCCCGGGGGTTTTTCGCGCTTCCCTCACCAGTTTGCGCCACTTTGTTTTTTAAATCCGAATAGTTGAAGCACTATTGAAACTAACAAATGGCACCCTGGGGACCAATCAGCGGCTAAATTTGAAAATTCGAACGTTCCCCCTCCCGATCGGAATGTACGGCCTTTCAATAAAGTGTAACCCCACCATCTATAGGTATGGGTATCAAAAAGAAGTTTTCCAAAACTTTTTTATCGCCCTGATGGTACTCTGTCATTCCGATCCGGTGGCTTTGTCTGAACTGCGGTTTTAAGGACCACAAAAATAGCATTGCTGATACGAAATAAAACCCCTACCTATTTGATTAGGCCCTATACCCCCATAAAAGTAACGTTTGATTGTTAAGAGTGGAGTGCACTGTAGCCCTTACCCCGTTCATACTCCGCTCCAGCGCCCCGTTTGATGATCCCCTCGTTTCTTCTTGTGAAAGTTGTCCCCTCTTGCCCCCCCCCAAGGAGACCCTCGTAACTCTATAACCCTAAAAACCACATGCAGACTATGCCTCTAAACGTAAAACCAAGCGCCACAATATTAGCACCACACCTACGCCCCCTTTTTCCAAAATAATTCAAATTAAGCTCGACTTTATATACTGGTAGGCCTACTAGTTAAATATGATAGAAATGTGGGGGGGAAAAGGCAAATACTATATATACTAAAATGGCTTTTTCTATATTACGATTTTTTGGCGTTGGAAAACGGCAACAATTTCACAGAGTTGCATCCCCCTCCACCCCGGCTTCGCTTTTAGTGTTCTTTTTTTCACTATTTCCCAATGTGAGAGCTACTCGAGTAAAGTTCAAAAAAAGAAAGATATAAAAAAGTTCACCCGGTACACTTTGTCATCCACCCGTTTTCAAACTGGTTTCAGTAGCATTTATTTTGCAACTTAATGGGATGTGCTAATCGTCCCTGTAAACCGGTTTTCAAAGCTCGATCCAAGTATGGTAATTTGTAGGGGGGTGTTTTAAAAATTGGGGATGAGATGATGAGGGGGTCTATCCACCATCAGCCAGTATTTGTGACGTATTTTTTTTTGCAACTTTGCTAATCATTGAGAACTCAAACAAAGAAAAAATGGGGGCCCAGCTAAGATAATATTTTACATATTTTTTAGGCCTACCCGTACAAATGCCCGGATTCTTTTTTAAACTTTGTATTTATTTATGAAAGTGCAGTCCAAACGATTAGTTAGGCCTACACCCAAACATCACTAGTAGTGAGCATTGGGCATGTGAGGCCATTACTTGTCCTGAAATACAATTTTAACAGGAGTAAAAAGTGCTCTTATCTCATTGTCTGCAAACTCGGTAGACAGCTGTAAAAATATTATTTATTATTATTTACTACAATTCAGAAATTTAAAAAAAAAATGTTTTCCTTACATACTAGAAAGGCATACCATCAATACGTCAACAGAGATAGACCTACATAACTCATCATACAGATAATAAATAATAAGATGCTCTCGTCTTAAGTGGTAGTGGTGGGGGTAGTATGAATGAGCGGTCACGCTGAGCTGAGACAGGAGTTATGTTTAGGAAACAATTTGAAGCTGTAGGCCTATTCTTTTCTTGGAAGCACTAGGCCATTAGTAGCCCAT
The DNA here is from genome assembly GCA_024449915.1 of Sweltsa coloradensis. Taxonomy (NCBI): domain Eukaryota; kingdom Metazoa; phylum Arthropoda; class Insecta; order Plecoptera; family Chloroperlidae; genus Sweltsa; species Sweltsa coloradensis. The sequence goes on from JAMZAV010003050.1 coordinate 26,024, forward strand.
GTGATATTTTTTTATTTGTATTAAAAAAAAAAAATGATTTTAGGGCCTAGCCCTTTTTGAATTAAATCAACTTTTTTATTCAAATCAGATTTTTTTCGATTTAAATTAGCAATACTATCAGTGTTTCAAAACTTGTCAAGTTGGTGAGCGGATCAAATACTTTTGCGTTTCAAAAATCTAATTCAATTTTTTTTTTAAAGGAAAACTTTGACTAATATCAGATAGAAATATTGTGTTTGTTGCTCAAAATGAAGAAAAAGTGCATTTGATGTGGTGTGAGGTGTGAGGCCTGGGTTTTGTGAGGTTTGTTATCCAAAATCGTGATAATAAGCAAACTTCCGTCTAAACGGAGAAACAGAATCCTTTGAATTTGTATTCCAAGTCGGGGTTTGCAGTCAAAGATCTTTACATCTATCGATCCCTGTTCGATTAATTTACAATGAATCAATTTGGGACCTCTCACTAGCCCATATGCTTATCAACAATGCACATAAATGAACTCAAAAAATTTGGGGGAAAATACGAAGATGCAAAAAAAACAACCGAAGAACTTGCTGCCTTTTTGGAATGAATGAAAATTTCACTTTTTCTGCCAGTTTTTTTTCCCGATGTGTGTCTGCAGTCTGCACTGATACCTTTTTTAACAATCCCCGTTACAGTTGCCACCGCTGAAGATGTCTCAAAATTAAAAACAATAAAAAAAACTTACCTTAGAAGTACAATGGGGCATTAACGTTTGCGGGGAAATTTGAGTTTTTCTGTGTTATTCGTGGAGCACGAGGAAGCTCGACTCTTACGAAAGTAAATAAAGTTTTTCAAACACTTTTTTTAAGTAGGGTATAACTGATAAGGATTTTTTAGGGGGCTACTTGAGTTTTTGCCCGGGGGCCTCCGATTTGAAGTTACGCCACTGGCCTAGTGCCCACCTTATTAGATATTTATCCGTGGCTTGTTAATCTAGGCCCTGTAAACCCAAGAACAAAAAGCAAGTAGGCTTGGGCCTGCAGGCTAGGGCAAACACAGGCCTAGACCTTAAAGGTGCAAGGCATAATACTTTTAGTCAAACTGTCATCTAAGCCTACTACCTAGGCTACAGTAGTGGATGTAAATACTCACATAGTCTGAGGTCTGGGACAAGACATGGCAACTATCTGTAGCTATTTAAAATGTGTATGTGGCCTTTGCTTACGATGTTTGACCAGGTCTATTATCAACTGTCTACTCTAGTTCTAAATAAACTGAAACAGTGAGGACAGCACAAATGCAGGCTTGGATGGCTTGTTTGATGTATGAGAAAGGTTCAAGATGCTAACACCCGGTGGCAGATTTTGACAAGATCTTTGTTTATGTTATTTAAATTTTCTGAAATTGACTTTTAATCGACGGCAATCAAGAAGGTAGTAGTAATTACAAATTAAAAATGATGGTAGGGCCCATAGGGACTGCTCATTTAGTCATAATATTGACCAGAGTGTACATACATTTTTTTCGTCCGCAACATAGGCCTACCAACGCAAGTCTTTGTGCATGAGGGGGTAAGGTAACATAGCCCATCTACTAGTTATATTTGAGACAAACAAAGTTTACAGATTGATTCACTAGGTAAACGTTTAAATCTCATGTTCTTTGTCCTATTTTTTGTTCTTTCTATTTCCATGTTGTTTTACTCAGGACAAGGGAACTCAATAAGAGCAGCTAAGATTAAGTATCATGAAAACATACTGACACACACCACTACAGTACCAGGGGACACTAGGGTTCACTCCCACAGTTCACTACAAAGTAGTCTCATGCTGGCAAACATAGGAAAACATTGAGCTTGCCACCATTAAGCTGAAGGGGTGCCACAGCCTGTATTGACTCCTTGCAATTCAAGGTGAGTATTGACTGTATTGACGTATTGACTTTGGAATATCTGACCACTACGCACAAGAAATTGCAATACAATTTCAACAATATCAGCTACCTCAAACTACCAAAATTATACGTCTAACAAATGTCAAATCCTTAAATAACCTAGCTGAAAGCTTAACAGAAGAAAATTGGGAGTGTGTAACACAAGCACATACAGCAGATGATAAATACAATGAATTCTCAAACAAACTGCTCTCCTATTATAATGAAAATTGCCCTTTAAAAACAATAAAAAATAAATCAACCTATAAATTGCAAAATTGGCTAACCAAAGGTATTAAGGTTTCAAGTACAAATAAAAGAAGTCTCTTACATATTAAATCTCATTTTGCAAATGTGCCATTTTTGCAACATATATCAAAACATACTTGAGAATTTACAAAAAGGTTCTAAAAAATGCAAAAATTGGCCACATAAGAGAAATCATAACAACTACAGACAATAATCAAATCTATATGGAACGTAATAAATACAGAAATAAATCGTAAACCGAAAAGCGCCATGAAAATATAACTTTACTCAATAACAAAAACTCATTAATAAATGACGCCTTTGAAATTGCCCACTACCTTCAAAAAGTACTTCACGACGGAAGCATCTCTATTAACAAATAACATAACTTGGCCTACTTGCGGAAACAATAAAAACCACAATTTTCAAACTTACCTAACAAAGACAAACAAAAGCCCAAGTAACTCCCTTTACTTTTATGAAACAACCCCAAATGAAATTAAAGATATAGTACTAAAACTAAAGCCTAAATACTCTACGGGAATCGATGATTTGTCAATTATGGTATTCAAAAGATGTATCAATGAATTAGCTGAACCATTATCTGATATTTTCAATACTTGCCTGGAGGACGGTGTCCTTTCCCCAAGCATTGAAAATATCAAAAATAGTCCCTATATTCAAAAAAGAAAATAAACATATAACCAGTAACTACAGACCAATATCCATTCTTCCAGCAGCTTCAAAAATATTAGAAACCATAATATACACACGAATGGTCTCATTTTTTGACAAGTTTAATACCATAACAGAGAGGCAAAATGGATTTAGACAAGGCAAATCAACAAGCGACACAATCAGTAGATTTCTTAAAACTGTTGTCGGAGGCAGTAGACCTAAATTTACCCACATTGGGTATATTCTGCGACCTCACAAAAGCGTTTGATTGTGTTGACCATACAATACTACTAGCCAAACTAGAGTACTATGGCATACGTGGGAATGGTCTAAAGCTTATAACTTCTTACCTGACTGACCGACTGCAATGCGTCGAAATGACTGAACTAAAAGACAACAAACTTACAAAGACTAGATCTGACTATGAAAAAGTAATTTGTGGCGTTTCCACAAGGATCAATCCTTGGCCCACTATTTTTTATCATCTTTGTTAATGATATACCTGATAACATCGAGGATGCAGAGCTTTTTTGCAGATGACTTCACTACAAGTATTACCGCTAATGAGACAATACAACTTCAAGAGAAGGCAGATAAAAGAATTACCGAATCCACCGAATGGTTTACGGTGAACAAACAACTGCTAAACTCATCAAAAACCAAATTTATTCAATTCCATTCATTCCAAAAAAACAAATCACTCAACCAAATACCTTGCATTACAAATTCACATGATAAATCCACAGTAGAATCATCTACACAAGCAAAATTATTGGGAATAACAATAGATAACAACTTAACCTGGCATGCCCACATCAACACCCTAATACCAAAACTCAGCTCAGCTTGTTTTGCAATTAAGAGCATCAAACAAATAAGCAACATATCAACTGCTAAAATATGTTACTTTTCTCTATTTGAATCGCACTTGAGATATGGAATCGAATTTTGGGGAATATCGACTCATATCGACAAGGTAGGCCTATTCATCACGCAAAAACGAGCAATAAGGGCATTATGTACCCTTAAGCCGACGGAGCATTGCAAACCCTACTTTATTACACTAAACATTCTTACAGTTACATGCCTTTACATTCTCAAGTCAATTTTAGTCATAAGAAAAAACATCCACACTCTCACAGTCAACAGTGGCATACACACCCACAACACAAGGAACAAAAATAACCTCCATCTTAACCAATATCGTACAAACCTAGGTCAAAAAAACTCTGATTATTTGAATAAAACTCTATTCAATAAACTCCCCCAATCAATAAAAAACATAACAGAACACATCAAATTCAAAAATGAACTAACTAGATTCCTAATACAAAAGGCATACTACAGCATAAAAGACTTTATGACAGACAGAACTACCTAATAATTTTCTATATTTTATTATTAGTAGGAGGTACCATATAATAGGCTATAGGCCTATACTATTTTGTAAAATACCTATATTATATTATATTAATACTTATGTAACAACTAGTCTATGTTTAGCAAAAATGGACTACACGGTGAAAACTGTTATAAACTTTAACTGTACTTTGTATTGTTATTTGTTGTCCAAATAAATAAATAAATAAAAATAAATAAATAAAATAAATATATTTTTATGACTAGGTAGGCCGCTTCGCGAACGCTTTTTTTAGTCGCGTTGATGGATGAGCTTTTTTGTAAGTCTTTAATATGCGTGGGATCTCTTTACTTTATCGAGTCCCAATGCAAAATCATTTTTGTTAAATTAGGATAATTTTATAAAGTAGTATTAATTGCTATGGTAATACCAATTAATAGAATGTAAAATATCTAGAGGCCCGAAGATTTGCTTTTTGAACGCATTGTAGGTGATTGTTGTTGGTGAGTACGTAACATTTAAATTATATTATTACTTACCCTACTACCTCAAAAACATCATATTAAAACCTTTATTTCTGTGGATTCTGGCTAAATTTTTAAATTTTTCTTTCAAAAGGTAGGGCTACTACATCCCTTTGGTCAGAATCGGGCCAAATATCACGAAAATATCGCGTTAAAATATTAAAAAATCGTAAAAGTACGATTTCTATGAGAAATATTTCTTCAAATGTCTCTAAAATCATAACATATAATGTCAGTGATTTTAAACGTTCCCATAAAGTTTCATCAATATCGGAGCAGCCGTTTGCCAAATATCACGAAAATATCCCATTAAAAATAAAAAAAATCCTAAAAGTACGATAATCATTAGAAATATTTGATCGATTGTACCCAAAAACGTGGCAAGTTCAAAGATTTCGAAGGTCCCCTCCAATTTTCATCATATGCCGTTTGCCCGGTAGAGAGCGAATAAACAGACAAAAAACCAACAAAATCCAAAACACCCGAGCTTTTTTTCTTGGGGTAACGTAAGTGACAAAAATAAAAAAAGTAGGTGAAATTGAAGTCTTTGCTTTGCTCACCCAATTATACTGGTGGCTCACTGTTTAGCCCTAATAACAATACCTATAACATTGTTTTGATTTGATAGATTTATAGGCCTACTGTACTTGTACTACTGACCTAATTTTACTATGACTATTGTTCAATACTCGTAGATACACTAGAAACATATGTGTGATATTATTGTAATAAAAATCATTGGATGAGCGTAGCAAAGATTCCATTTCACTACACTGGAGAAAAAAATCCGGAATGTGTTTTTTTTTCTGTTTGTATTTTAGTGTGTTTGTTAACATGATTTCGGCTAAACCGATACTCAAATTGCGATGAAATTTTCTGGAGGCCTTCGAAATCTCTGAACTTAGATCTGCCACGTTTTTTTAGCACAATCGGAAAATTATTTCTCATGAAAATCGCAATTTTACGATTTTTTATATTTTTGTAACATTTCTTCGACTTGTAACACCTAACCTACATGCTTTATCCGATTTTAATGATTTTTTCACAGAACCTTAATTTTATGAATACACATATTCGAGTGAAATTTGAGTGCAATCGAAAAATTATTTCTCATGAATATCGAAATTTTAGGTTTTTTTCCTTTTTTTAAACAATTCTTTGACTTAACACCTAGATAAAGAAGAAGGAAAAGTAGGTGTGCTAGACCAAGTGTACAACAGAATGAAAGGGGTGGTGGAAGAATGCACTACAGAGGTGGTAAACATACAGCTAGATCTAGAAAAAACATATTCCAGGTTGGAACAGGAAATGGGAAGAATGCAAATGAGATTGGTGAACCTTGGAGAGGACTAAGAGAGGACAGGAGGGATAAAAATTGCTAGATAACAGATTAAATAATATGTGGGAGGAGATACGACAAAGACTAATAGTAAATCAAGGAAAGAAAAAGGATCCACAACAGCAGCTGGATTACAATGATATACCACACGCTGAAGACCTAGGCATCAAGAAAGTCCTAGAACCTATGGTAGGACTTGGCCAAAAGCAAGGCCTAAACAACAAAAAGCCAGACAATAAAGTTGATCACAACGCGGATTTAAAAACAAACAATCACAGGAACAAGTCTAATCGCCACAAACATCAAGTGGGTGAAGAAATTCTAAACGGAGGCCTGAGCAACAACAGAGTGCAAGAGCTCAAGGTTCAGGAAGTAAAAGAGAAAGAAGAAGAACTGAGAAACAAGAGGGGACTAGAAAGAATGTGTGACTCCCAAAGAAAACAGTAAACCTACAAATATAGGACTATACAAAACTACCAAAGCTATATTGATAGGTGATTTATGGGGAAGAACAGCAGGAAAATTCTGTGAACACAATGGGTATAGAGCTAGAGCATACCCTAGGTATTAAAATAAAAGAGCTACACACGAAAAATCGAGGAATACGGACAAGAAGAAGCGACAATAGTTTTCCATACAAGTCGGAAATGCAGAAAGAGTTGGGCCTGGAAACCAAGAAAAATTGATGGGACAAGTGCGGGAATTATTGACAACAACAAAACAGAAGTTTAAGGGGGGCACAATAACCATGAGTGGCCTGACCACATGGACAGGAGTAAGTGCAAATCCACATATCAAAAAATATTTGTGAAGAAGAAAATATAACGTTCTTAGACATGTCAAACTTGGAGGAATAAGTGGAAAACTGGAAAAGGGAAGCACAAATGGGGGCACAAACAAGGATGTACATAACCAACTTAATGGCAAGAAAGGGACAAGACCACCCAGAAGACCTACAAAAACCAAGTCACAACACACAAAATAACAAAAGAAACTCATATCTAAGAAAACAGGAATTTCACACAAGGTGGGTGTGGATGATCAAGAAGAAAATAAGAAAACAACTGATGACAAAGACAAAGAAGCTAGGGTACAATAAATACAGAACAAATAGATATAATAACAAAAAACATAGGCATACAATGATTAAAATAGGAACCCTAAATATTCTTACATTAAATGGGAAAATTGAAGAATTAGTAGATGTAATGATGTCGAAAAAATTGGAGATATTAGGACTGTGCGAGACTAAATGGAAGGGAGTAGGAACCAAAGAACTGAGAGAAGGATACAAATTTTATGGTCGGGCACAAATGAAGGCAAAAATGGAGTGGGATTTATCATCAGCCCAAGTGGAAAGAAAACATTGTCCATGTAGACAATAAGAGTGACAGAATTTTGAAAATTAAAATATTTATAAAATAAAGTAGCTTTAGAGATCATACAATGCTATGCACCACAAGTTGGGTTAGCAATGGCCGAAAAGGAGGCATGGCTTGAACAATTGGAAGAAAATCACAGAGAGAAAAGTAATAATTATGGGAGATCTTAATGCCAAAGTAGGGAGAGAGAGAACGGATATGAAGAGGTACTAGGGTCCATGGGTATGGGCCAAGGAACAAGGAAGGAGAAAATCTACTTGATTTGTGTGCCAGGAATGGACCTCGAATCGGAAATAGCTGGTTCATGAAGAAAAAGGATCAACAAATAACTCGGTACGCCTGGGATGGCTCATCTGAGTCAGTTATTTGATTATATTATTATAAGTAGCAACATGGCCAAAGATATCACTGATGTAAAAAGTAATTCCCAGTGTGTCTCTAGATGGAGACCACAGACTACTTGTAAGCCTTATAAGAGTGAACAATAAAGACCAAAAATCATGGACTATATCCCAAGAGGAAGATTCCAAAAATCAAGACATGGAAACTACAGGAGGAGACTGACAAGCTGTCCTTTAAAAGACAGATAGAGGAAAAGTATCCAACACATGATTTGTTATCAGTAGATGAGGAGTGGAATTACTTAAGTCAGTATTTATTAGTAGTGCTGAAGAAATATGCGGAAGGGCAGGTGGCATAAGAAAGGAAAAGGAAACTGTGTGGTGGAATGGAAGAGTGAAGACAGCTGTTAAACGCAAAAATGTAGCCCGAAAGGAAAAGATAAAAACAGGACTAAAGAAATGAAGAAAAGTACAAAAAGTATAAATATGAAGCTAAAAAATAGTAATGGAAGAAAAGAAAATACAATGGAAATATTTGCAGACAAATTAGAGAAGGACTTTGATACAAATAAGAAATTGTTGTATGGACTAATGAGAAGCAAAAGAAAAACAAAAGAAATCACAAGATACCTGACCAACAACAATGAATCTCTTATTACTGACCCAGAAGAAGTGAAAAACATGTGGAAGAAATATTTCAAAAACCTACTTAATATGCCTAGGTTACCTGATACTAACCATAACCAAACTCGGGAAGGGGACCTAACAATAGAAATCTTTCAGAACACCAATGAGGAAGAAATAGAAGAAATAATAGGAAATGAAATATCAAGACGGGAAGTAGTTGAAGCAGTAAAAGCCATGAAAAATGGTAAAGCTTCGGGAGAGGATGAAATAGTTGTGGAGATGATCAAGGCTGCAGGGGATGCAGGCATAGATTGGATGTGGAGAGTGACCAGTGGCAGCTTGGAAAGAAAAGAAGGTACCAGATGACTGGGGGAAAGGAATTATAGTGCCAACATTTAAGAAAGGGGACAGGAAGAAGTGTAAAAATTATAGAGGAATAACGCTGATGAGCCAGTGTGCAAAGATATACGAGAAAATACTAGATCGAAGACTACGACAACAAGTAGAGCCAAGTTTGAGAGAGGAACAATATGGGTTTAGAGCTGGCCGCTCACCATAGATCTCATATTTGCGCTCAGAAAAATAATGGAAAAAAAGTGGGAAAAGGGAGAAGAAATGTTCATGGTATTCTTGGATGTAAAAAAGCATATGACAGTGTCCCAAGAGCAAAAGCTTGGGAATGCTTAAAAGATGCAGAAGTAGAACAGAGTCTAATAACAAGAATTCAAGCACATATGTCACAACAAAGAGCTGTGTTCAAACACCATTTGGTAGAACTACTTGGTTTGAAATAAACGGTGGGCTACGGCAAGGTAGTGGGATGTCACCTACATTATTTAACCGTTGTTATGGATAACATACTGCGTAAAGTTGAACCCACAGAAAGTGAAACATCTAAAACTATGATATTTGCAGATGATATAGTGAGATGGGGAGATACCATTGAAGAAGTACAGAAAGCGTAGATAGATGGAATGAGGAAACACTGAAGTTTAACATGAAAATAAGCATTGAAAAGAGTGAAACATTAAAAGTAACGAAGAAAAGTAAACAAAATCAAAAGAAGATAATACTACGGGGTGAAGAGCTGGCCATTGCAGAAGCATTTAAATACCTCGGAAGTATACTAACAAAGGACGCAAAAATAGATGCTGAAATATCAAGGAGAATTAGGGGAGATTGGGGTAATTAGGAACAAATTTGTGTAAGTTGACCTATGATCTCAATTTACATATAACTAGAAAAACATATTATAATGTTTTAGTGGTATCAGATACATTGAAACATTGGCTTTCTTAATAAAATTAAATATTTTGCATTCATGTGTTATTTTAGATGCAATGATTTTTTTCTACACGCGCATATTGTTCCTTATTACCCAACATTTTGGGGCAATAAGGAACAAGCATTATAAGAAGCAAGGTAGGTGCATTAAAAATACATGGGGCAAATAGGAACATAGGTTATTTGTAGTATAATTAAGTAGGCAAAAGAATTCATCTTGATATCTTGCTTATTGACAAAGTTAGAACAGATGCAAATTGTAGTATTTTTTTAATAGCTAGAAACATGACATTACAGTTTTTTTTTTAAACTGTAATTTTTGTCTTAAACTACACAAAGCTTCTCATAGCATGATGTTTAATATTTAAAAAAAGTATTGTATCATAAAATTACAAATATAGAAATTGTTTATGCATGAATTACTGTTAAATAGGAAAAATATACACTTTTTAAGTGGGGGCAATAAGGAACACTTCCCTCACATTTAATTTATTAACCCAGATTTTTCATCAGGGCCTACTTGTTGTGTTTTAAACTTTTCCCAAAATGATTGAATTATTTTTGGATCTGGTTCTAAATTAAATTTAGTGATCCCAATGAGCTTAATTGGGCCTAGGAAAAGATTTGCCTCTTGAATGATGTCAAGTCATCCCTCAAGGGCCAAGCAAAGATATTACCTCTACGCTCTAGGAATTTTACTTCAATTTCCAGTGGTTGATTATTGTGGATTCTTATTACCCTACCTGCATGACGAGACATGTTTGTTTCCCATTTACCCCTATGATATAGCATTACACTATATGACTCATTCCTATTTTCCCCTAGTATTCCTATTTACCCCTCATGGGTGTTCCCTTTTACCCCAAAATTAAGTTTTTGGGGCAAATAGGAATTACCCCCTACTTTTAGGAGAGGAAAGAGATAAAAAATTACAAAAATCAAAATAAGGCACTCTCATATGTAAGCAGTAAAATAAGCATACAGTCTTTACTACAATTAATTCTTATAAGAAAGGAAAAATTTGATTTTTAAAACATTGTTAGAAACATTTTACAACTTTTTTTTGCAGTACCTTACAAGAGTCCTAAAAACACCAATCAATAGTTATTGTTTTCAGTAGAATTGATTACATTATCAAAGAAGAAGGTATGTTCCTTACCAAACAATTTTTCATAAAAATTTACATCTTCAAATTTCTTAATTATAGGGCTTGTTCCCAATTACCCCAATTCCTTATTACCCCAATCTCCCCTATATTAGCAGACAAATTTTACCAAAGTGTACGTAAACTATTATGGAAAGAAGAAATATCATCCAGGTGCAAGATGTTATTGTACAAAATGTATTTCCTCCCAATAATATCATATGCATCCGTGACATGGACAATAGGAGGAAAGGAAGACAGCAGATTACAAGCAGCAGAGATGAAATTTTTAAGAAGTTCTGTAGCCTTAACAAAAATAGACAAGGTACGGAGCAAAACAATAAAAAACAAACTAGGAGTGGAAAGTTTACGAAATAAAATAGGAAAAGAAAGACTTCGTTGGTATGGGCACGTACGAAGAATGAAACAAGATAGAATACCAAGAAGAGAATTTGAAACACACATGGGGGGGAATAAGAACAGTTGGACGACCCAAGAGAAAGATGGAGGCACCAAATAAAATGGAACATTGAAGAAAGGGAAAATCATGGGAAAGAATTAATGAAGAAAAAACTCTGGGAGGATAGAAAGAAATGGAGAGAACTGGTAGAAATGCCTGTCATAGAAGACATCGAAGTAGATGAGGAGGTGTTGAGCCTGGCTAGCAAACACTGAAAGTCCACAGCCCGAGAAATTGGTGATACGTCCCCCCCCGACCTGACTTATGTTGGAACCGGGTGTTTGATTATTATTAATATATTCGTGTTAAATTTGAGCGCAATCGATTATTATTTCTTATGGAAATCGCCATTTTACGATTTTTTTAAAATTACGATTATAAAAAATAAAAAAATTAAGAGGATGGGATAGTACCGAAATTAAAACTACGCGAAATTACAGTTTTTTCGTGATATCTCGAGAACGATGCAAAATATCTAATAGGCCTACTGATTCTGGACCGTATGTGTGGTTTTGTGAGAACTATAGCATGTACGAAAAATATTGTTATGTGATGGTAATTAAGTTTTTTTTATTAGAATTGTAATTAATTAAATTCATATCTTAAATACAAACCGCATCGATTATTATATTTGAATATTTTTTCTTGCATTATATTGTTCTAACAAAACCACAATTCGGTCTAGAATCAGTTTTTAGATATTTTGCATCGTTCTCGAGATATCACGAATAAACTGTAATTTCGCGTAGTTTTAATTTCGCGACTATCCCATCCTCTTAAGTTAATTTTTTTTTTTAATTGAATTTAAATTTAAAAAAAATTTAAGTTAATTTAGTATTTAATTTTTAAAATTAAAAAAATTCTTCGACTTAGTAATGATTTTTCACAGAACACAGAAGACCCGCATAAAAACACGTGGCAGTTTTAATGCACCAATTACGCTCATCCAACAACGCGCCTGAAAAAGCGTTTGCGAAGCTTCCTAGTGCAAATAAATTAAATTGAATTAAACCAGATTTTGTACACTGAGGCTTAGCCTAGGCCCAAGCCAGAAACGACCTTAGCTAAGAGTGGAATGGTCCAAAGCCGGAACTTGGGATCCAACTTTTATAGTGGAGGTTTGTCCTCCTCCTCTTCCTTTTGGGTGTAAATAAAACCAGGTCCGGAATAACTAAGTTGGACCCCGGAAGAAGTTTCCATACAAGTCTCCCTAGAGAGCCAGGGCCTAGACCAAGCATCACTTGTAGGCTACAAGCCTAGGGCCTACCTATTGGTAATTACAATGCTTGATTACTAGAAAGCTTCGCAAACGCTTTTCAGGCGCGTTGTTGGATGAGCGTATTTTTTTAAAAACGAAAAAAGCGTAAAAAAGAGATTTTCATAAGAAAATAATTTTTTGATTACGCTCAAATTTCATACGATATATTAATTCATAAAATTAAAGCCCTGTGAAAAAATCATTACAATCGGACCAAGCATGTAGAACCTAGGTGTTATAAGTCGAAGAATTTTTAAAATCAAAAAAATCGTAACATTGCGATTATTACGAGAAATAATTTTTCGATTGCGCTCAAATTTCACACGGATATATAAATTCATGAAATTAAGGTTCTGTGAAAAAATCATTACAATCGAATAAAGCATGTAGGTGTTATAAGCCGAAGAAATTTAAAAAAATCGTAAAATTGCGATTTTCATGAGAAATAATTTTTCGATTAGGCCTACGCTCAAATTGCACACGAATATATCAATTCATAAAATTAGGTTCTGTGAAAAATCATTACAAACGAATAAAGCATGTAGGTGTTACAAGTCGAAGAATTTTTTTAAAAATAAAAAAAAAATCGTAAATGCAATTTTCATGAGAAATAATTTTCCGATTGGCGCTCAAAACGTGGCCGCTGTTCTTAGTTCAGAGATTTTGAAGGCCTCCATAAAATTTCATTGCAATCGGAGTATCGGTTTAGCCGGAATCGTGTTTACAGACAGACAAAAATACAAAAAGAATGAAAGAAAAAAAAGAAAAAAAAAACTTTCCGGATTTTTTCTCCAGTGTAGTGAAATGGAATCTTTGCTTCGCTCATCCAATTAATTGATAATGGGCCTATAGTTACAGAAAGAAGGTCCACAACCGTCACAACTTACAGGATCATTCTGGAAGAGGTCTATGGAGTTTACTTGTTCGGTAGTCTAGCTAGGCTAGGCTCAACTCACCATTGGGTCTGGAAAACAGCATTTAGATGACTCCAAGAGACCTAGAACAATAAAATAATGGTTGATTAGTGGACAACGTACATTCTGTCTCTCAAAGGCCTCCCTAGCTAGGCCTAGGAGGACTAAAGCTGCTTTCACTACCTGCACGTCAGCGAGCGCTCGATGCCGGAAGTGGCTGTTTCGATAAATAATGTAGCCTAGGCCTAGTCTATTATTTAATCGTTGCAACTCTTATTCATTATGACGCTTTCTAGAGAGGGGGTAAATAGTTCATCGAGCGCCCAGCGCTCGTCGACGTGTAGGTAATGAAGGAAGCTGAAAGCTGGATTCATGACATTGCATTACAGTGCGATGCAATGCGTTGCGATTTTGCGATAGGCTGAGTGGTTCTGCTGGTAGGTAGTTCACAACCTTGCGGCAAAACAACGCACCTACTGCCCATGCACACTTTGTGTCAGGACCAGAGTTGGTTAACGACGCGTCGCTCACGTTGAAAATATGTGTAGAAGAATAGATTTCAAATAGGCCTTATGTCTAGAATATTTGCGTCAAAAATTAATTTTATAAGTTGCCCTAATATTATTGTATAATTCAAATATTCCAGCTCTAGGCCTATTTATATCAACCCTAAAATCAATCAACGCGCAGCGTCAGTTGGCGCAGGTCTGAATATAGTAATATTATTCTGGTAAACATGGTCCTCGAATCCCGCATATTGGAGAACGATTTTATTATTTTGGGGCACCCCCATGCTTTTGATAATCATCAAATTAACAACATTTTGGGAAAGCAACGACAATGTACCTGTGATTGTACATATTTATAAGTGACAAACACGGAATGGACCTGCGTTTCTTCAAGTTAGCCCATAGCTCGCTCCTCCGACTATCACTGATCGGACAGTTGCATTTTTTCGCCACCAGTTAGTAACCCCTTTGCTTGGAAACGCGTATAAAGTTTCAAATTAGTAGTGTAGGCTACCAGTACTGTGGACAATAAAATAAAGAAATATTCCGGTACGGTACTAAGTAAAATATGATGCCTGTGTTATCAAAATACTAGGCCGCTTCGTGAACGCTTTTTTTCAGTCGCGTTGATGGATGGATGAGCCTTTTTTTGGAATATTTCTGTCCAATTATGTGGAATCTTCTTACTTTTCTATATAGTTACTTGATATTACTTGTTCATAATTATACACCTGTAAAAGGCTTACCTATATTAAAACCTTTATTTCTATGAATTTTGACCAACTTTTTCTTTCGAAAGGCACTACATCACCATACTCTTTATGTCATTCTAAAATATGAACATTGTAGCCTCACCCGTTTGGTCAAAATCGGCCCAAATATCACGAAAATATTGTGTTAAAAACGGAGAAAAAATCATAAGAGTACGATTTCTATAAGAATTTTTTTTCAAATGTCTCTTAAATCATTGGATGAGCGTAGCGAGCAAAGCGAAGATTCCATTTCACTACACTGGAGAAAAAAATCTGGAATGGTTTTTTTCTTTTGTCTTGTTTGTTAGCACGATTCCGGCTAAACCGATACTCCGATTGCGATGAAATTTTATGGAGGCCTTCGAAATCTCTGAACTTAGAACTGCCACGTTTTTTAGCACAATCGGAAAATTATTTCTCATGAAAATCGCAATTTTACGATTTTTTTTCGATTTTTTTAAAATTTCTTCGACTTATAACACCTACATGCTTTATCCGATTGTAATGATTTTTTTCACATAACCTTAATTTTATGAATTAATATATTCGTGTGAAATTTGAGCGTAATCGTAAAATTATTTCTCATGAAAATCTCTATTAAGCTTTTTTCGTTTAAAAAAAATTACGCTCATCCAACAACGCGCATGAAAAAGTGTTTGCGAAGCTTCCTAGTAACATATATGATTTCAGTGATTTTAAACGTTCCTATAAAGTTTCATCAATATCGGAGTAGCCGTTTGTTTGAAAATATCGCACTAAAATAGAAAAAAATCGTAAAAGTACAATATTTATCAGGAATATTCCTTCGATTGTACCCAAAAACAATACAGCTCTAAGTTCAGAGATTTCGAAAGTCCCCTCCAATTTTCCTTAAGATCGCACATGCCGTTTGCCGGTAGAGAGCGAACAAACAGACAAAAAAAACTAACAAAAACAAAACACCCGAGCAATTTTTCTTGGGGTAAGTAAAAAAAAAAACAAAAAAACATAAAGTCAAATTGAAATCTTTGCTTCGCTCATCCAAAAATGGAGGATTTTGTTGTTTATGAATTTACGATTGTCGGAAGTGTTTCTGACAACCAAATAGCAGACGGAATCCAAAGATTCGTCGTGTCTGCGTCGGTCTGCCGATTGTCAGAATATAGGCCTACAGCACAGAAATCAACCAAACCATGTGAATTTAGCGTCGGTCTCACCCCTCTGGTCGCGACTTTTTTATTAGGCCTACCTTAGGCCTAGAATAAAGTAAAAAATAAAAATAATAATTCATATTTAGAGTCTACCCAGTCAGTGTTGTCAGTCAGTTGTTGTTAATTTAAATTGCAGCTCATTGTTTCTGTCAAAGTGACAGCATAAAAGAGAAGTGTGTGTTACTTATTCCCAACCGAGTAGGGTTTGTTATTGTCTAATTTCATATAAAATGGAAACACACTGGACTCTCAGGGCAAGGCCTAGGCTCTTGGCCCACTATAGGTAGGTTATCATGTGCATAGGCCTACTATTGTTATAAGTTTGAGGCAGTTAGTAGGCCTAATCTGCTTGTGTTTATGCCAGGAGGGGCTTGCAACTAGTGATGATATCGGGTCCAAAAGGGTCAAAGTTCAAACCGGTTCCTCCACGCCGGAACCGGTATTTAAAGGTCAATTTTTAATTTTTATTCAATGCATTGTATTGTATTTCTTGCCACTTTTTAAATTACATGGCCCCATGATGAGCTAT
The DNA here is from genome assembly GCA_024449915.1 of Sweltsa coloradensis. NCBI lineage: Eukaryota > Metazoa > Arthropoda > Insecta > Plecoptera > Chloroperlidae > Sweltsa > Sweltsa coloradensis. Next base: position 42,460 of record JAMZAV010003050.1, read on the forward strand.
GCATCGTAATATAAGCATTGTCATCTGGAAAACAGATTGATATAACATAATAACAACAACAATTTAGGCCTATGCTATCACAGTTTAGTAAATTAGTATTGGCATGTAGTAACAAAAATGGTTCTCTTAGTACTAAAATTAACATCAAATTAGGCTTAAATTACACTTCAAATGAAAAGTTTTTTTAACGCTGATCAGCCTTACGTGCGTGTTTTTTTGAAGCAACTGTAGCTACGGCTAAGAGTGAGCCGGCTTTGGCGCCTGCGCTTTGATACGTACACGACTGCCGACAGTCAAGTGTCATGTACTCAGCCTCGCGCGTCAAGGCCGTTCGAGTGCTTGATAATCAGCTAGCGAGGAAGGATTGATAGCTAGCTACGTCATCACTGGCTCCGTGGAAATAGACTGCACAAGAAACGGTGCATAGAATGACCATTTTTGCGGGAAAATGGCGGGAAAACTTGTCCGTGAATTTCACTGTTGTAGCCTATAGTATATCTTGAAAAAATGGAACTGGTTTGAAAAGTCGGAACCGGGTCGCTATAGAACCGGTTTCCGAGTACCTGATGTCATCACTACTTGCAATGCAAATTAGATAGGCCTAATCAGAAAATATTTATTAGGGAGCCATGACTTGCGTGCTTGTTGGTTGTTGTAGTTGGATATTGATCGAATTATGCGTTGCGATATCGCACGCAACGCAGCTGGCACCTGATTTTAGGCCTAACGCACAACAATCCAAACGCATTGCATGATGCAGGGCAACACAATGTCATGAATCCAGCTTAAGGCCTAGAGGTTTGCACAAATTCCCGGTAACGAGAACGGGAAGAAAGTTTAATCTCTTGTTGGCTTAAGACACAATGCACAATAAGCTTCCCCGCCAAGTTTTAACTTTCAGTAACGTTCTCGTTCCGTACATTACCGGACCAATCGGATCAATGAAAATGTAGGGCTTATCAGCTGATTATGGTTTACTGCGAGTAATATGCAAAATAAATTAAATAAAAATGTGCGGAATCCTACACTTCTAGGTATTCTGTTAGGTAGGCGTAGGCCCTACCTATTTGATTTGTTTCCCGTCGGCTTGCTTCACGGGCTGTTGTGCATCAAAGCCTTGAACGTTAACGTCTAGGCCTACCGGTTCTCGTTCCCGGACAATTGTGCATCGACCTTTTCCCGTTCTCATTCCGGGCAATTGTGCATCGACCTTAAGAGTCTTGACGAAACAGACATGTACACGGCACGCTCGTAAGCACTCAAATTTAGATGAAAAAAAAAACGCTCTGGAGAAAAATTTAAACGACATAGGCCTATGTGAATTCTAAAATGCACAAGACACAGATATTTTTTATGCAGAACAAACATACAACAACAGAATTGATATGTACCTAATATTTTATTTCTTTCTTTATTTTATTTAAGCCTAATAAACCCTACTAGGGAAACCATTGTTACGCACAAAGTCGACGCAATGGGAAAAAGAAGAGGTTGCTCCTTCGCATTGACTTCGCGCTTAACAATGGTTAATAGTAGGGTTTATTACAAAAAAAGCAATTCTGTTTGTTGTAGGGCCTACCTATGTTCTTCTGCATAAAATATCTGTGTCTTGTCTTGTGCATTTTAGAATCATTTAGGCTATGTCGTTTCAATTTTTCTCCATAAGCGTTGTAGGCCTAGGCCCTACATTTGAATTTGAGTGCTTACGGGCGTGCCAAGATCATATCTGTCTCGTGAAGACTTTAAAGACCGATGCACATTGCTCGGGAACGAGACTGAGAACGGGAAGAAAGTTTAATCTCATGCTAACTTACGACACGATGCACAATAAAGCTTCCCTTTCCCGTAAACGAGCACGGGAACTTCGAACATGTTTCAAACTTTCTGTAACGTTCCTAGGCTAGCCCTAGGCCAAGTGGTACTTCTTCGGTTGGTATGGGCCAACTTTTAAACACCTGCGATGTTAGGGGAAAAGTAGGTTGCGGTAGAGGGGGGCGGGAGGGGGGTCACGAAGCGCGTAGGCTAGGCCCCTAACACCCCCCCCACCTCTAGCGCAACCTACTTTTCCCCTAACATTGCAGTGTTTAAAAAAGTGGCCCATACCAACCGAAGAAGTTAAAAGCGAAGCGCATATGTTTTACAAGGGGCCTAGGCCTATTATTATTATTATTATTATATTATTATTATTATTTAAAACATACGCGCTTCGCGCCCCCACCCCCTACCTACTTTTCCCTTGTTAAAAAGTTGGCCCATACCAACGAAGAAGTGCGGCCAAGCATCATTTGCCTACCTTTAATTACAATGCTTAAGATCATTAATTGATAGGCCTAAATGTGAGACAGAAAGAAGGCTCAAAACCGTCGAAACTTACAGGATGTTTCCGAAAGAGGTCTACGAAGTTTTCTTGCTCGGTCCACCCATGGTCCTAGGCCTACCTAGGCCTAGGGAAAAAAAAGACCTAAAACATTTTTTTAAAAAAGTGATAATTAGTAAAACAAAGTACACATTCCAACTACTAAATATTACAGCATATAAGTTCTACTTTAATATATTTACCGTAATAAAAAAGAAAATCTTGGCAGCAAGTGGCAACATAAATTTTCGTGATTGAGGTTATGTTAGTAGCACCGCCGTCAGATATGTCGGTAGATGCCATAAGGACGCCACTATCAAAACGGCGGTGGTTCCAAGCCACCATTTCAAAATTTTTGGCGGAAACCAAAGCAGCAAAAAAAGCAGAGTTCCAGAAGTACTATAATTATATATCTCTATGGTCCTATATGGTCCCATGTCACAAATGTGCCTTCCTCCATTATATAACTAGGTTTAAGGTTTACAAAAATATATTTCTTACTGTTTTTATTTATGCTTTAAGGGCATCAAGCATTTTATATGTAAAACTGTATAATGTTATTATTATTCTGTAATGCTTTATAGAAACCCATAACTAAATAAAAAAATAAAAAATAAAGTACAATACACACTTTTTATTAACAAAAATCCCCAACAACTTTAATTTTGATTTATTATTGCTCTATAAATTTTATAATAATAATAATAATATAGCAATAACAATTTACAAAGACTATTCTTGAGCATACACGTTTAAAGGAAAATATGTGTATGGGATGAAGCCATAAATACACATAATATTGTATTTTTTAATGGATTGTACACACGTTAAGGCCATCCTCCCTTGAGACCTAGTTATAAATATTACTTAATTCTACATTTAAATTAATTTTGAAATAAAATAACGATAATAAAGGTGTAATACAACGTGCACGTATTTACAATGGGGTCAACTGACCTATTTGCAATTAATAAAAAAATACCCATTGCGCTATGGGATGTAAGATGTAAGATGTAAGATGTGTAAAACACATGTAAGATGAGTACCGTACATTATTAAAAAACTATTGTTGATAAGCATCAGCCAGCTGCGATAAAATCACTACGAAATTCTAATATGAGACTTATAAAATATGCCTAAGATCTAAAAGCATAATTTTCCTTTCAATCAAAATTTCGCTCACATACTTTTTTTACACCACATAGATACTCACATAAGCCCTACTCTCTTTATTGTAAAACCAGGCTTCGTAGAAAGGAATTCCCCCCCCCCCACGATATCTTCCCGTGACCCCGCCATTTTTTCCTGTGACGCCCCCCCCACCGCCCCCACCGCCACTCCTGTCTATAAACTGATAAACTAGCAGTCCTCTATTAGTCAAGCGGATTAAAGGAAAATACAAGAACAATTAGGGTTTTGTGGTAGGGGGCTGAATTTTTGGGACTGTATACTCAAAAACAACATTATAAGAAAATTGCCTCGAGGAGCCATGAAAAAAATCCATCGGTTAAGGGGGTGGAAGGTGGTGAAAAAATGGCATTTTTTAAATATAAAAAAATTCAAAAAATCAAACTAAATTTGATCCTAAGATTACAAAATTATTACATATTGTAGATAAAAGTCCAAATTTAATAAAAAAAATATATATCACCATATATGTATATATAACCAGATTTTGCACCCCTTTGGGCTTTTTTTTACAAATTTACCCACTCTGCTGGGGGGATTAGCCTACCAGTTACGGGTAAGTGATAGGGCCCTGAATTTTGTCTAAAACACTCAGAAGAATGATCTCAAAAATTGGCCCGAGGAGCCCCCAAAAAAGTGTTGCTTATAGGAGAAAGAGGGGGTGTACTAAAAGGGTGATAAAACTAAAATAAAGAAATCCGTATTCAAATATTTTATTTACAAAAGCCATATTAATGTGTATTGTAGATTAAGGTCTAAAACTTTAATTTAAAAAATTAAAATTTCACCATATATGTAAATCTGGTCAGATATGCGCCCTTTTCCCATTTTCATAAATTTCCTCAATATTACGAAAGTGTATCGTGCGACCACTTTTTTGTCACAAATTCTCCCAATATTACGAATTAGGACGAAAACAAGATTTTGTGATGCTTTGGGTTTCATTTTTACTCAATGGACTTTGATCTCATTTTAAACAAATTCACTCAATTTTAACGAAAGTGTATCGTGTGACCACTCGTTTTGTTCAAAAATTATGCCAATAGTAAGAAAAAGGATAAAAAAAGTTTTTTTACACCTTAGGTACAGTTTCACTCCATGGACTTTTACCCCATTTCAAAAGTATGTATGACAAAGTGTATGACAAAATCTTTTTTCGTCCCAATTCGTATTATTAGGATAATTTGAGACAAAAAAGAGTCATCACATGATAGACTTTCGTTAATATTGAGGGAAACTTTTGAAAATGGGGTCAAAGCCATTGGTGAAAAATGTACCTAAAGGGGTTAAAAAACTTTTTTTTTTAATTTTCTTATTAAAGGCAAATTTTGAACAAAACGAGTGGTCACACGACCACCCCTTTTGTTAAAATTTAGTAACTGTTAAAATGGGGTCAAAGTCCATGAGTGAAACTGTACCAAGGTGTTAAAAACTTTTTTTTATCCTTTTTTCTTACTATTTTGGGATAATTTTGAACAAAACGAGTGGTCACACGATACACTTTCGTTAAAATTGAGTGAATTTGTTAAAATGAGATCAAAGTCCATTGAGTAAAAATGTACCCAAAGCATCACAAAATCTTGTTTTCGTTTCCCAATTCGTAATATTAGGAGAATTTGTGACAAAAAGAGGTGGTCGCACGATACACTTTTGTAATATTGAGGAAATTTTTGAAAATGGGAAAAGGGCGCATAATCTGATCAGATTTACATATATGGTGAAATTTTAATTTTTTAAATTAAAGTTTAGACCTTAATCTACAATACACATCAATATGGCGTTGTAAATATAATATTTGAATACGGATTTCTTTATTTAGTTTTATCAACCCCCTTTTAGTACACCCCCTTTCTCCTTTAAGCAAGCAACTTTTTGAGGGCTCCTCGGGCCAATTTTTTAGATCATTCTTCTGAGTGTTTAGACAAATTCACAGCCCTATCACTTAACCCGTAAAATGGTAGGCTAATCCTCCCAGCACAGTGGGTAAATTTGTGAAAAAAGACAAAAGGGTGCAAAATTGGTTATATATACATATATGGTGATATTATTTTTTTTATTAAATTTGGATTTTATCTAAATATTAATAATTTTGTATCTTAGGATCAATTTAGTTTGATTTTTGATTTTTTTTATATTTGAAAAATGCCTTTTTTTTCACCCCCTTCCACCCCCTTAATGGATGGATTTTTTCAGGCTCCTCGAGGAAATTTTTTCTTATAATTTTGTTCTGAGAAATACACCCAAAAATTCGGGCCCTCAAACCAAAAAACCCCCTAATTGTTGGTAACCCGCCTAGCTATATGTGCAGTTGGAAATCTCTAGAGGGGGCCCTTGGAATTGTGGCTATAGTTGGAAGGAGGAAACAAGCAGCAAAGAATGTTATCAGTTCACCCCTCCCACGCGCCTGTGTAAAACTACCTAAAACTGGGAAAAAACCCCAAAGTCTTTGGGTTAACGAGGGGACCCGACCCCAGGGTTTTGGGGGACCTGGGAACATCCCTTTTTTTCCACCCAAAACCTTTTCCCCTCACCCCTTATGGGGCAAAGAGTGGTTTTTTTGGGCCCCTTACATTTGACCCCAAACCCTTTTATCCCACAAAACTCAAAACCCATCTTTTAAATTACTTTATAATCAACAAACTCAAATGAAAAAATGTTCCCGGTACTCAGCACAAGGGGTTTTTCCCCTCATTGGGCAACGACTTCGGCTTTTTCATAGCCTAGTTGACTAAGGGGGCCCTTTTTTTAACATGGAATGTGGGAGCCCTGGGTTAAACTTAAAACCCAGGTCGAAATAGATTTGAAAATTTTTTGTTTTGTATTAAAATATTATAGAACTTGTTTTAAAAAGAATAAAATACTATACGATTTACAGTTTTTTAAGGTTTAAAAAATTTTTCCCCCAGGGGAATTTTGGGGGGAAAACCTGTGCGTTGAGATTTTTTATCCCTTGTAGGGGCCCCCTCCCTGCTTTAAAAAAACATGATTAGTTTAAAAATGATTTGTTAAATCCCCCCCCCACGTTTTTTGTTTTTAAAATTTAAATGTGGGGACTTCTCAGCCTTTTTTCAATTATTGTTTTTTTTTTAGTTTAATCGAAAACGGATCTTGCTAAAAATTTTAAACCCTGCACCCTGAGGATGGTCCCGGACTCTGTTTAAAAATTTGGGCGAAATCGGGGTCAGCGGCGGCCTTCTAGAGTAAAATCACAGCATACAGTTTAAAAAAACAGCCCAAAAGTCTCATGTTGGTAAAAAACTCATGGGGGTTTTTTGGGATGCGCGAAGCGAAGACTTAAATTTTGTTTAACCTGATAAAAAATGGGCTCGGTTGTTTTTTTTTTTTTGTTGGTTTTTTTTTGGTTTTTCCAAACCCTTAAACGGCATATTATGCAATCTAATAAAAAATTAAAAGGGGGGACCTTCGAAATCTCTAAATTTAGTTTTGCAATTTTTTTGGTAAAATTTTTGAAGAAATAGTTCTCATGAATACATCCTTTACGTTTTTCCCCCCCTTTTTTTAAATTTGGATTTTTTCGTGATTTTTGGGCTCTCGACCGGCAAAGGGCAAACCCAATCTTAAATGAAATTTTGTTGGGACGTAAAAATCACTTAACTTAGACCTTATTTTTTTGGGGTACAATCGAATAAATATATTTCTCAAAAAAAATTTTACTTTTTAAGGCCAACGATTTGACCTATGCCCTATAAAAACCTATAAAAAGAAACTAGTCTTTGGACAAATTTGGGGAAATTTACTAAGGGGTTCTACTATAGAAATTTGAGTATTCGTGGAGATATGGCCAAACCCTTTTATCAAAGGAATCACTCAAACACGAGTCAAATGAGCCCCAAAATGTGGTATGAAAGCATTGATACGACTTTTGTTCGTTCTCCTAATTACAAAAGGACGGGGAAAAAATTAAGTAAAGTTCTTGCCCCAAATTTAACCCCTTTTTAAATGCTATTGACCCTACACGTTATTTTGTTAGACGAGGAAAACTTTTACCTTTTTTTTACTAGGAAAAGCTTAAGCCCCCCCCCGTCGCGTTGTTGGATGAGCGAAATTTGGGGGCATTGGGGCTCCCCATGTGTTACGTGGATTTTCTGTTGTTCTGTAAAAAAATATCTTTTACTTAGTCGAAGTTTTTTTTTTAATTAAATTTAAAATTTAAAAAAAAATTTAAATTTAAAATTTTTTAAATTAAATCAAATTTTTTTAAAAAAGAAAAAATCTTTAAAATTCCCAAATTTTCAAAAGAAAAATTTTCGATTGGGGGGGGGGGGGCTCAAATCTAACACGATATTTTAATTTCATAAAATTAAGGTTCTGTAAAAAAAATCATTAAAAATGGAAAAAAGCATGTAGGGTTTTTTATAAGTAAAACAAATTTTTTTTAAAAAAAGAAAAAAAAAATAAAATTTCAAATTTTCATGAGAAATAATTTTTCGATTACGCTCAAATTTCACACGAATATTTTAATTAATAAAAAATTAAAGGCCCCCTTTGAAAAAATCAGAACAATCAAATTTAAAGCAGTAGGTTTATAAGTCGAAAAATTTTTAAAAAAAAATTAAAAAATCGTAAAATTGCGTTTTTTTTTAAGAAAAAAATTTTTTCCCGATTGCGACCCAAAAACGGGCATTTCTAAGTTCGGGAGATTTCAAAGGCCTCCACAAAATTTCTCGCAACGGAGTTTTTTGGTTTGGGCCGGAATCGTGTTAACAAAAAAAAAAACCCCCAAAAAAAAAATAAAAAAAAAAAAAACATTCCTGATTTTTTTTCCAGTGTAGTGAAATTTGGAATCTTCGCTTCGCTCGCTACCTCATCCTTTTTATTACTGAAACACTCCAAATTTTTGGGACATTTTTTTATTTCTTGAAAATTTCGTTGATTTTTAATTTTAAAAGTAATGGGGACCAATTAGAAGGATTACTTGCCCTTATACCAGTATTATGGGAGACCAGTACACGGGCTGATTTTCATGGGGATTTCCCTACCGTCCCTTTTGGGAAAAGGGACTTCACTAAACCACTAATAGACAAAAACGGCATTGTCCCGGTTTAAATACCACCAAGCATATCATTTTTACGTTTGCATACCCTTTTCTTGAAAAATGACATGAAAGCTGATGTAAACTGTAAAGAACAGACGCAGTGCACGATAAACCTTTTAAAACAAGATCATGGTTTGGTCGGAAACATCGGGGGGTTTTCCCAAAACCCCTTGACCCAAAAGGCCACGTGCCCCCAAAATTTGAGTTTGTTTAAAATTTTTTGGAAACGAAAAACGATGGATCCAAAGGGTTAAAAAAGGATGTAAAAAAGAATCAAAAATGAAACAGGCAGAAAACGATGTTGAAGTGAATTAAAAATATAAATTAAATGGACTAGACAATTGAATACACTAGGAACCCTTCGAAACTTTTTTAAAGGCGGGGTTTTTGAGAGGGGGTTTTTTTTTAAAGCGAAAAATTCCCATTTTCACGAGAAATTATTTTTCGATTGCACTCAAATTTAACAAAAAATTATATTAACCCAAAAAAATTAAAGGGTTTTCTGTGAAAATATCATAAAATCTGAAAAAGCATGTAGGTGTTAAGTCGAAAAATTTTTTTAATTAAAAAAAATCGTAAAATTGGGGTTTTTTCATAAGAAATTTTTTTCTTGCGCTAAAATTTTCACACGAAAAATATTAATTCAAAAAAATTTAAGGTTTCATAAAAAAATAAATTAAAATTTCAAAACAAAGTATGTAGGTGATAAAAGTCAAAAAAAATATTTTAAAAACCCCAAAAAAAATCTTTAAAATTTGGCGTTTTTAAATGAGAAAAAATTTTTTCGTTTCCCCCCCTTAAAAAACGGGGGCAGTTCTAAGTTCAGAGTTTTCAAAGGGCCTTCAAAAATTTTTTGGGAAATTGGATTATGGGTTTAGCCGGAATCATTTTCAAAAACAGACAAAAAATAAAAAAAGAAAAAAAAGGGAAAAAAAAAAAAAACTTTTGGGGATTTTTTTTCTCCAGTGTAGTGAAAGGGAAAATCTTCCCCTTCCTATCCAACAAAAAAAACAAAAAAAACCCCCGGATAGTATTTGGGGATCTATTTTTTTAATTTTAGTCCTACTACTTCCCCAAATTTGGGGTTTTTAAAAAAATTTTCCCAAATTTGGACTCATCTGAAATTTCCCCCAACCCCACTGACTAACTTAAAAACCCAATTTAATTTTACCCCCAAAAAAATTTAAACCCATCTAAAATTATTTTTTAAATTTTCAACAAGCAGTGTGGGGGCCATTTTGACTTAATTTTAAAAAAAAAAAACGGGCATACAAGAAACAAAATGGGGCTTTAGCACTCCATTTTCCCTTCTCTATACGAGTAAAAAAGTCTAAAATAGTTTTCATTAAAACGTTTGGGCTGAAATTTAAAAAAAAAACTTTTGAAAACACCCAAAAAAAATTTTAAATCATTTGGGACCCCCTGTACGCTGCATCCATTTGCCAGCAAACCCCATAAACAAGGGGGATTTCTACTCCAAAAAAAACAACACTTTCAAAAATATATCACTTTTAACCAAAAGGGGGCAATTTTTTGGGGCCCTTTTGATTTTTTGGAAAAAATTTTTAAAAAAATTAATTTTCCCGGGGGCCCATAAAAAAAAAAAAAATTGTTTTTTAAATATTAAAACAGTAATCTTTGGAATGGGAAATAATAATAAACAAAAAAAGCTTATCATCAACGCGATGAAATAAACAAAAGCGGAAAATTTTAGACAGTGAGCGCAGCGAACTTTATTTCTTTCCTAACGCTATACTCGATCGGGCCCTTGGCCGTGACCATTGCCCCAATGAATGTATTTTACGGCCGAACGGCCAAATAGATTAAACTAAAAATTTTAACCAGACCCCGTGCCCAAGGAAACGGGAAACTGCTAAAAAAAGGGGCCCTAATCCGTTCCCGTTTTAAAAACCTGAAAAGAAAAAAAAAACTAAAAAATACTTTTTGAAAGGGTTGGGAAATTTATTTTAAGGGGACAAGGGTTTTTTTTTTGAAATAATTTTTTTTTGTTTGTTTTTTCCCCTGGCTGTGAAAGCCGGTCCAAGGTTATCGAATGCGGGACGTCAAGGTACCCCCAAATTCCTCTGTAGTTTTAAAAAAACCCTTGAATTTTTTCAGGGTTTTTCGTACGGGGCTTTTTTTAAATAGTATTGTCAAGGATGGGCCCTACATACTTTTTTATGCATTTAAAAACATGAAAATAATTTAAAAAAACAACCCCAAAAAATTAAAAAATCTTTCCCGACCATTAAACCCCACTTTTTCCCCCATTTCGGCTAAAAGGGCGTTTTTACCCAAAACTCGACTGGGGGAAAACCCAAAGCCTTTTGTTAACGAGTGGAGAGTCATGTTTTGGGGAGGGGGAACTTTTGCATTTAAGTTTGATTATAATTTCGTATAAATAAAGGGAAATTTAAAAGTTTAGGTCTTAGTTTAGGCCATAATGCCCCCCTGAAAGCCTATGTTTAAGGCAGGGGGGGGCCTAAGGTAGGGGGAAGGAAAGGAATGTTACCGGGGACTAAACACATGGCTCACTCACTCTTTCCAAAACAACGATTTTGGGGTTTCCCCCTAGAAAGTAACGGGGGACCCCATGTCGCACCGCGCGGGAAAGCGCACAGACCAGTCTAAAAAAGGGTTTTTCCAAAGGGGGCGCGTCACGGTCACTTTTGACTCCGTCACTTTTAATATTACAAAACACCCCCAAAATAAAAACATTGTTGTTTAAATAAATTGAATTTAAAAACTTTTGTTTTCTAACGTGCTGTGAAATTTTTTTTTTACTGTATATTTTTATATAAAAAATAAATTGCCCCATAGAAAAAATTTTTAAAAATTTTGTTTGTATTTGAAAATTTAATATTTTTTAAATGTTAAGGGTTTTGAAAAATTTTTATTACGTCACTCTCCCATTCGGTGTTTTAATTAAAGCAGTCAATTTCGCGTGTGGTCACGAATGAAACCCACTAACCAATTTCATGAAACCCCATTTCGAAGAAAACTTATTCTTATTTGTAAATAATTGATTTTTTTCTGCCGAGATTCAAAAATTTCGCCCCATATTTTTTAAAGTTCATAACTTTGTTTACGGAGACAAAATCAAACAACAACTGTGTTACAAGTGGAAAACGAAAAGTATGTCTGTTAAAAATTAATTTTTAAACGAATCTTCCTTTTCTATAAATACAGAGGGACATTTTTTTTAAAACCCAAAGGTTTGCGACCCCCCCCACATATAGTTAAAAAAGAAACGGAAAAAAAACTATGTTTCCAAAAAATTTTGTTTACACAGACAAGAAATCTTTGTGTGCAGAAAGGGAATTTTGTTAAGGTCTGGTCATACAACAGCCCAAGATAACACGATGTTTTTAAAAAATAATGTCGAATTCGTGTTGGTAAAGGGGCACTGCACCACTTTGGTTTTTGAGTAACCTGTTCGAATATAGCTGTTTTTTCTTTAAAAAACTGTTTTTTTTTTATTTTTATTTTATTATTATTATTATTTTTATTATTATTATTATTATTTTTATTATTATTATTTTTAATTATTTTTTATTTTTTATTATTATTATTATTATTATTATTTTTATTTATTTCCCTTTAAAAGGGTACAAAAAAAAAAGGGAAAGGCAGCCAGAAAACAAAAGTAAAAACTGATTAAACACAAAAAAAACGTACAAAGGTAGGTCAACCTTTTGAGTAATTTATTTTTTTATTTCAAAAATGTAAAGTTGATATTTTTTTTTGTAAAATTTTCACAGTTTAATGAAACTTTTTCAGATATGAAGTGATGAAAAACAAAAAATTTAAGAAAAAAATATTTTCTTACTAATTTTTGGCACATGCTTACAATCGTTGTAGTAAGCCATTATTTTAAAAAAAAAGGGTCTGGTTATTAAACTTTATTCCAAGCTTTAATTAAAAAAAACATGTACACTTTTAACAGCCGGGTTGGTTTTAAAGGGGGGTTTGTGGGGTAAAAACCATTTTTAGTTAAAGTTAACTTATTTTTCATTGTAAACCCTTTAAATTATTTTTGGGAAAAAAAGGTTTTTTTAAAACAAATTTCCCCGGTGTGGATATATTTTTTAAAAACCTTGGGGGGTTTTGGGGGGGCCCCCACTTTTTTGTATTTATATAATTTAATCCCCTTACATTTATATCAGTTTATACACACAAAAAATAAAATCTTTTTTCCAGGACAAATACATTTAAGAAATCTAGATCATTTATTTTCGTTGGAATTTCTTTTTATTCGAACAAAAAATTTCTGGAGCTTAAGGGGGGGATAAAAAAACAGTAGAAAACGACTTTTCCCTTTTTCAGATGATATGAAATTGCCCAAGGGGCCTATCAATGATTATTTTTTGGGCCCTGTGAAAGGGCCATTACATCAAGATATGGGCCCAAATTTTTAAAAAAGAAATTTTAAAATTCTAAAACATCACACATCGATTTGCCCCCATTTTCTACCACTCGTTTCACACTAAACCCTCGAAAGGCGTTACACGACTGACCGTCACAAGGGATTTTGGGATGTTAATGATGTTTTGTAGCTTAAAATAGCAGTTCAGGTAACTTGCCAGTCTGTGTACACGAAAAAAAACATACAGTTAATTTTTATATGCTTTATTTTAAAAATACCCATTTTTTAATAAAATGTTAATCATTTGTTGATTAAAATTTAACGAGGGGGATATCCCAAAAAATAAGTTTTAACCGAAAAACCCTCCCAAAAAAACATTTTATTTTTTTTCTTAGCTTTGATTTTTTTCATGAAACTCGCCTTTGGAAATTTTTGCAAATTGTTACTTTCCCCAAATTTGGGTAAAATTAAAATATTTTTCTCCGTTTCAAGTAGATCACAAATTCAATTGTCATTAAAAAAAATGAGTTTAAAATAAAATAAACGCACTTGCAAATCAATGAAAAAAAATCGGGGTCCCCCCTAAACATCATAAACAAATATTTTTCCCACATACTTCTAAAAAATATCGTTTTTTCAACGATAATTTTGGGGGGGCCAACAAAAAAACTGTAAAAAGGGGCATGTCAAATAATTTTATTCTCGAGGGAGAAGGCCCAAATTGGGGAATGGCCGGGGCTCGGTTTTATTTTATTAGATGACAAAGTGTAAATTTAAAAAAAACACATTTCCCAGATGAGGGTGTTTATTCGGGAAAAAAGAAAAAAAAGAAGATAAAGATGTTCAATAAAAGGAGACTTAACAAAATTGAAAAGTGGGTGGGAAATTAAAAAATTTGGGGGTTTTTTTCTTTTAACAGAGCTAAGACAAAGGGGGGGATAAACAAAAGTTGTGTGGTAAAACATTTGTTTGCGGGCATCAATACAAATACTTGGGGTTTTAATAGACAAAAAATTTTGTTTTTTGGAAAATTATGGGGAGCTATAAGTATAGAGTTAAATTAAAATCCAAAAGTTGTGGGGGAGGCCCAAAGCCCCCCAATTGGAGTTCTACGCCGGGTTTAAGTTGTTAGGAGGGGTCTCCCAAAAACCCCTAAACAAAAAAAAGTTTTTTAGGGGGAGAGGGGAAAATGATTTAAAGGGAAGGAGGTAAGAACTAATGTTTGGGTGTAAAAGGGGATTTTTTAAAAAATACAGAAAAAGGGAAAAAAACGGGTTTTTGGGAGCCTTTTTTCGTGAAAAAGAAATTAATCAAGGATGGAATGAGATAAAAGCGAAAAAAGGGGGAAAAAGGATATATAAAGGGGGGAAAAGACTTAAAAATGCAAACAAAAAAAACGGGATTTTGGGGAAAGGGTTGGTTTTTTCAAAAATAGAGAAAATTGGGGAAAATGGAATAAAATTCCCAGCTGAAAGGCTTTTTAAAAATCCCCAGTGAAAAGGTTTAAAAAGGGTTTTTTGGGGAAAATTTTTTGGAATAAAAAATGAAAATTTAAATTTTACGAAAATGAGTGGGGAATCAAGAGTTTTTAAATTTTGATACTTTTTAAATAGAAATAATGTTAATTTTAGATTTGCCCCATAAAAACTACAAATTTTTGGGCAAGAAAAATAAAAAAAAGAAAAAAAGAAAAACTTAAGTTTATCGGGATTTGGGGGTTTAAAAAATAGGAAAATTTTTAAACCGGGCCCCTAGACATCCAAAACTGCCATAGTTTAAAAAAAACTGCCGGGTGAGAATTTTTTAAGAGGAGGTATAACATTTTTGGATGAGCGAAAGAAGACTAACGCCAAAATTTTTTATATTTCGAGGACTGCAATCTTTTACTGGGGATTTCGCAGAAATATACAGAAAAAAAAGTTTTCGGGTTCAAAACTTCCAGAATGTCAAAATTTCCGAGGACTAAAAACGACAAAATTTAAATAGGGCCCTCATGGCCAAGTTAAATCCGTATGAGACTTTTATTTTGTAGTAGCATAAAAAAATTTTTTAAAAAAAAGGTTTTTTAAAACATTTAAAATTTGTAGTTTGTACTATATAAAGAAAATCTTTTTTAATCGTATTTTGTTTCATTTGTTATTTTTAAAAAACCCCTTTACTTCACGTTTCTTACCCCTTCAAAAAAAACCGGCGAATCAAAATAATTTGTTTTTTACCCAAAAAACCCCTAAGAGATATAATTTGAAATTTTTATAATCAATTTTAGGTTGAAAATTGTAAAAACTGAGTTAAATGACTAGCTAGTGCATTTTCGAAAGTGCTCCCCCTTTTTTTGTGGCGAGAAAAATTTTCGCAGATGCTCCCCCCACCCGAACTCAAAAAAAATAAAGTATTTCAGTTTTTAAAGTCTTTTTTCCCCCCCCCCCCGATGCTTTATTATCGGAAGTGGGGTTTGGCCCCTTTAATATTTTTTAAACGGTTACTTTTTAGAGGTTTTTCTTCTACGTATATGGATTTTTAGAGAGAAATAAAGAATTTTTTGATGCACTTTTTAAAAATTTTTGATCTTTCCCAAATTTTAAAAAGGGTTTATTTTTCTCACGTAATCAAATTGGGTGATTAAAAATTTCAGCCCCCTGATATTCAAGTACATACTGATAAACTTTTGGGGTCATCACCCATAAACTTTTTGGGGATCAAAAGGGCAATAGTTTTGTAATAGTTTTTAAAAAAACAATATTTTTCCCCCCCCCAATTTTAATATTATTTCACCCTTTCCGATTTTTTTCCTTTTTTAATAAAATTATAGGGTTATTTGTCCCGGAGGAAAAAAAAAAAACACCGTGCAAGATATAACAAGAGAAAAACCCAAAGATGTGGGTTTGTAGAAAAGAGTAGTTTAAAATAGAAAAAAAAAGGGCCCCTTTCCTTTCCCAAAAAATTTACAAAGCGGGAATATGTCCGGGGTTTTACGTAAAAAAAATGTACTAAATTCGTCTTTTTGGGGGCTTTACCGCTAAAAACCCCAAAAAATAAATAAAAAATAGTTTTGCCCAATATCAGATGATAATTAATGAAAAACCCTATGCCCAAATTTTTTGGTTAAACAAATTAAAAAAAATTTTAATTAGACCCATGGTTCAACTTTAACGAGAAACCTGTAGTTATCGTAATATTTTAAACTAAATTAAAAAAAAAATTAAATTTAGACCGTTTGGATAAAATTTAAACGAAAAAACCTGTAGTTATCGAAATATTACGTAGCCATCGAAAAATTAAAAATTTTTTTACTGAAAAAAATCTCGTGTGTGTTATAAAAACATTGAAGGCAACAAAAACCATCTTCAAAAAATTGTTAAACAATTCTTTATTTTTTAAGTATTCTGTAATTTAATAATAAATTAACAGGAATTATTTCAACAATGTAAAAACTTTAGTAAATGCTTAAAACCCAATCCCAATCTAGATTTTTGCTCTTTAAAAACGTTTTTTGGCTGTGTTAATTCAACCCCGACAGTTTGAAAACCCAAAATCCCACGTCCTTTATAACTCTTTCTCCCAAGTAACCTACCCACTACAATTTTTTAAAACTATAGGAAACAATCCAGAAATTAAAAAAATCCACCCTCAGGGGGTTCAAGACCTAGTACTCCCAAATTGCCGGAAACAGGGAAAGGTTTTCACAATTAAAAAAAAAAATTTTTGGTTTTGGGATATTTTTTATTGGTGGGGAACAAATGAACTTTAAAGGGTTTAAGTAAAGCCTTATGTTTTTGCACAGAAAAAGGGGGGTTTATAAGGTTCTTTTAAAATTGAAAACCAATAATTCTTTAAAAAATGTAAATAAGGTTAAAAGGGTTTTTTGTTTTCAAAAAATTTTTAAACAAATGGGAAACAACGTCCACAAATCCAATATAAATTAAAAAAAAGAATTTAATTTATAAAAAAATCTACGGGTTTACTTTAGAAAATTTTTTTTAAAATTTGGGGTTTTTGTTTAACCCCGCACTTTTATAGCATGTATAAAAATGTATGATGCACCCCAAATGGGGGGTTTGGGGCCTTGTATTATACCGGGTTCAACGCATTTGGGTTTCCCCCCTTGACTTTACGCATATTCATCTCCGAACCTTTTTACCCCTCCCACTTTTTCCAAGTGTTCTATTGTATATAGATAACTTCAAAGGAACAAAAGTTCATGATAGAAGCACCATCGCTTAAAGTTTAAAGTATAATGGCAATACAACTCACGGAATTTTTTTATGAAATGAAATGTATTGTCCCCCCCTTTTTCCAAACATGCGCATTTTGTTTGTGTCACAAGTGTTTGGAAGACGAAACAGAAGTAGGGCAAAAAGGGACACTTAGAAAACCACCCCTGCCGGGACTACAGTGCTTTGCGACGTTGCCATGCCCCTTGGGTATAGGTCCCCAAAGGTCCGACTATAAACCTGCGCAATGGACTTTGCGGGCACAGTTAAATTTGGGAACCCTTTTCCCGCGCATCACGCCCCGGGAAAGAACTCGCTTTTTTACCAAGGGTGACTCCTTGAGTTATCATCTAGCACTGCCACGAACCCCAAAAGGTGATCACGGCTACCAGGCTGGGGAAATGATAAAGGGTCTTTTCTGTAGCAGTGCCCTTGAGGTCACCTCTATCGCGGACCCCCCGTTTGCCCTTGGCCTATGACCTCTCGGGGCCCTCGGCGAGCCCTGAAAACAAAAAACCAAATTTTCAGTGTTGTCAGAAGAACATTTTGGGTAAATTAAAAAAATATTTGAAAAATGTTTGTGAAAAAACTTATGAATAATAAAAATTTGGAATATACAATTATTCATTTTAATGTTTATAAAATTTCCCAACCCAAAAAAATATAAAATATCAACCCCCATTGGGGAAACCCAAAAAATAGAGAAAATTTAACTTTATATGAAACAAATAAATATGAATACGCAAAATGTATGAAAAACTGCTAGCCATATTTTTTGCGGTGTTTTTATGAGTATCTAAAAAATGTTGGTTTTTTTGGGGGGGGGGCTGAAGCAAAAAGGCAGTAAAACCCAATTTTTGGGATTAAAAAAATTCAATTCAAATTTTTTCAATCGTTTTAAAATAATACATTGTACAAAAACCCTTTCCCTGAAACATTTTTTGGAAATAAAAAGTAAACAATAATTTCATTTTTTTTCCTTGTTCGAAAGGGTTTTGTGGCCCTGTGGATTATACTCGAAGCCAAAGGCATTGTTAGGGTTTTTTCCCTTTTAAAAGTTAAAAAAAAATTTCAAAAAAAAACATTTTTTTGCTAAAAAACGTACCCTTTTTTTTAACGTGTGGGGGTAAAATCGTAGCGAAAACTGATATACCACGGGGAAAAATTGGGTTTGCGTGTCATTTGTCTTTTTGCAAAAAAACCTTTTAAAACCCGTGAACTTTTACCATCATTTTTTTTTGTACAAACGAATTTTGCAAAATAGACTTACTTTTTTTATTTTTTTACGGGTTTGATTTTTTTAGACTTAGTTACACCTTTTTTTTCCCCCCAAAAATTTATGTGTACTTTTTTTGATCTCCGTTTATAAAATAAATAAAATCCGATCAAATAAAAATAATTAGCAGGAAAAAAATTTTTTTAAAATTTAGAATAAAAAAAAAACAAGTTTAAAAAAACTTTGGGAAAATTAAAATTTGGGTTTGTCATTATGTTCAACATTTTGCTTTTGGGGTTTTCGATACCCCGCTGAATGAATTTTTTAATTTCTGGTTTGATTTACTTAAAACAATTCTACAGTCACAAAAGTGAAAATCAACTTTTAAGATGGGTGTGTGGTGGGGTGTGTGAAAAAAATTATTGTGTTGTTTATTCAAAAAATTGTTTTTTTTAAGTATCTAAAGGGCGAAACTTTTGTATTAGAAAAAATGTATTTTTTCCGGTCCCTTTTAATAGATTTGAATTTTGGGAAACCCGCCCCTTCGGTGTATTTCCCGTCCGAAAAAGACCTGATTTCTTAACATAGTTTTCTTTTTATTTGGGTGGTAGGCACCGGGAGGCCCCTCGTCTTTTCATTTGTTTCTGTTTGGGTTTTGTTTTTTAAGTTGGGAAATTGCCGACAACAATCTCTTTTTTCTTACTAAAACTTGAAAAAAAAAATGGGGGTAATTTTTCATTGCACTGAACATAAAACAATTTATTCCCAATTTTATTTGGAATTCAACATTTTAAAAAAGTTTTTTTAAATTTTTTAATTTGAAGAAATAAAAGGGGCGGTGCCCGCAATCTTAAGTTTAGGAAAGATTGCAAAGCTAGCGACGTTGATCACATATTTTTTTTTCCGATTTGAGGCAAAGTTCAATTTATCTATTTGTGAAATATAAAAAATTTTTTGATAAAAGGGGCTCGGGTGTTTTTTGAAAATCTCCTATTTTTCTATTGACCAAAAAAATTTTTTTGGAAAAAAAAATGATTTTTTTGTATACATTTTTAAGTCTCACTGATGCCCAAAAAAAGTACTTCTTTTTCCAGAAAATACATTTTAACACTTTTTTGAATTTTGATCCTTTTTTGGGGTTTTAAAAAACCGGAAGTATTGTCCATTTTTTATATAAAATTTGGGAAATATGATACAGAACGCTAGAGTTTTAGCACAATTTCCGGGGCAGTGCCCAAAAAACAAAAATTTCTCCAAATTATATATTATATAATAATTAAATTTTTACCCATTTGAGCTGAGGATTTTTTTGCCCCCACCCCCTTTCTATTTTTCTTTTCATCCCTGTGTAGTTCCCAAAATAATGTAACCAAAATGGCCCCAAACCCCCCCTTTAAATTTTAACAAAAATACTTGAAAACAAAAAGCCTAGAAAATTTTTGTTTTTCCCCTTCTTTTTCCCTCGTTTGGGTTTTTAAGGTAATTTTTTTTCCCGCCTTTAGGCACTTTCAAAGGGGGCCTTTAAAATCCGATCCCCAGTGATAATGATAAGGGGAGTTAAAAAAATGAATGTGAATGGGAATTGGTTTTTTTTTAAGGGGGGGTTTAAAGTGTCCCCAAAATCACCTCCCCCCCTGTAACCCGGGGTTTTTCGCTCGAGCCAGTAGAGACTCCAATGTGATAGTGACTCTGGAAAACAAGAGTGTACAACATTTGGGGCCCGATTCCGCGCCCGAAGCGACCTAAACGTGAAAACCCCGGGTTTTTTCAACTTGCAAGGTGGGTACGTGAGGGGACTGGAGTTTTAGGCAAAGCGTAGGTTTGGGGTGTATCTAGTTTTAAAAAGTGTAAATCAAATAAAATGTGTGGATTGGGGGCGAAGAAGAAAGTGTAGAAGATGAATCGAGAAAAAATCGGTTTGGGCAAAAAAACTCAAATAAATTTGTAAAAATTCTCAAGGGACAATTTGTGTGTATTTTTTTGCAAAAAATTTCTTCAATTCCTCATGGTCGAATAATTTAAATTTAAATTTTTAAAAAAATATTTTTTTTTTGAATAGTGAAAAAGTTAACACTTATTTTTCATTCGGGCTCTATAATTAAAAAGCCCCAAATTTAAAAAATTGTGAAACTCCCACGTTTTTTTTTAAAGTATTTTATTTAACAAGAGTGCACAAGAAGAAAAACAACAGCCATGCTTTTAAACTACAACCTTTTTTTGGGAAAGTGTAATTTATTAAAATTCCTTTGGGTTTTTTCAGAGGAAATCCCAAGTTTTTTTCGTTACTAATCAAAAAATTTAAATTTTGTTTAAACCCCTACCTCTTACATTTTCCCCCCAAAATTCCCTTTAATAATGAAAAATGAAAAAATTTTCCTAAATTAAATTTTTCGTCGTTTTTGATAAAAGGGGTTGCCTTTTTATTTTGTGGGAAAAAGTCCCTGTTATTGAAAAAAATTTTGGTTTTGCGGAAAAAAAAATAGAAGCATCGCTTTTTTCAAAAAGCGATTTAAAATTGAGCGCGAAACATTTTGAAATTAAAAAGAATGCCAAACACGTCTTCAAAAACATATTATACTTCGCTATTAAAATTTAAAAAGACAAAATATTTTAACTTGTTAGTCCCATATTTATTCATTAAACTAGTCTTTAAAAGGGGGATTTAACTGCTAAACTCAAAAAATATATTTTATTAGGCTAACTATAAGGGAAATTTTGCAACTAAAAAGAAAAAATTTTTGGGGCCCCATGACCTCCCAAAAAAAAATTTTCCAAAAAATGACATTTTTCGAGCTAGGTCCCCTCGGGCCCAAATTTTCCCATAAGAAAAACATGGGGGGCGATCTTTAAGCCCCCTGACCTTGGGGGTTTGATCCCCAAAAAAAATTTTGGCCCCTTTTTTGACTACTCGTCCCGCCTTTTTTTGTAAATTATCTATATTTTCTTTTGTAATTTGGGCAAGTAGTTTGGTCAAAATATGCTGGGTTACAAGATGGGGTTTGATTTTTGGGAAGCATATTTTTTGGGGTTTAGGGTATATTTGGGCAAAGTTTTAAGGGCACCATGTTGTTAAGGGGCATTTTAGATTGGTACTATTTCTCTAGGTTTTTCTATTGGCCCCCCCAAAAGGGAAACGGGTTAAAACCCATTTAAAAAATTTTCCATAAAACCAATTTTTGGCCCCAAATTTTAGGGTCAAAAAAATTTTAAAAAACTTTTTAAATCACAGTTGCAAGATAAAAATTTTTTAAACGGTCATTTAAGTATAGTATTTTGCTATAGAAAACAAAAGTGGTAAAAAATAATTTTTTTTGGGGGGGTTTTTTAAGGGGCCCCCTTTAAATACATCAAACTGCTAAATTTAAATTTTATCGTCCCCACCCCCTGTATTTTTTTACGTTCAAAATCTACATTATGTTCGTTAAAACGGAAAGCCCCCTTTTTTTTGAAAGACTCACTCAATGTTATTTAAAATCTGAATTGTAAGAGAGTTTTTTTTGGGAAACCTTTCTTAATTTTTCAGAATTAGCTGAAAAAATTTCCATTCCAAAAAGAACCTAAGCACAAGGGAATGAATTTCCTTTTTTATCACAATAGTAAATTCGAAAAGAATTTTTAAGCTAAAAAAAAAGAGGGATATTTTACCCAGCCGAGTCGAAGGCAGACAAAATTTTCCGTTAAGCCTGCCCAGATTTATAAAACCCAGTTTATCTGAACTAACCACGCTTCTCTCTAAAATTGAAAAAAAAAGTTGTTTAAAAATTAAAAATTTTTTTTCCCAATGCAAAGGGAAAAAAAAATTCGGGCTCATTTATGCGAATCCCCAAACGGGAATGGCCAGATTTGAACAAAATATCGCTTTTATTTTTTCCCCGAGCTGTTAAAAATTAAAATTCTTTTCAAAAGTTTTTAAACCCCTGGGGGGTGGTGGTAGGGCGGGGGTTTTTGGGGGCCCCCGGGTGACGGGGGGGTGGTGGTGGGGGGGGGGGCGGGGGGGGGGGGGACAACTTGATTTAAAAACTCCAAAACCCCATTTTGTTGTTTTTCCGGGTTTTCTTAAAAAACCGTACTTCCTCCGCCGTGGGGTTTTTTCCAAGGGGGGGGGGGGGGGGGGGGGGGGGGGGGGGAAAGGGGGAGTAAAGGATGATGAATCTGTATGTTCTGTCTTCGGTTATGGGTTTTGTGTGTCTCGGGATTCATTTCACCCCACAAGGTTTTAGCCCTGCAACCCCATGTCTGTGTGTGCCCTAAAATTTGAAAAGGGCGCGTGTATCGAGGGCCCAAATAAAAACACCCCACGAGGGGGGAAATTTTAAATTTTCTTTAAATAAATTTTTGTTCTCGGGAACGATTTGGGTTCCCCGGGATCGAACGTACACTTTTTTCAGTACAAAGAGCTTTTTGGCCCGAAAAAACCAAAGCTACTACTATTTGTGAGCTGGCATTTTAAATGATTCTTTTTTTCATTGACCCCTCGGATTTACGGGCCAAATCTGGGATTAAAAATAGGAACGAGTAAATAGTAATTTTAATGTTTAAGGGCGTTCACGTTTTTTTAAAATGTATTGTTTTCACAGGGGACAAAACTATTTTTTCCCTTTTTAAAAACAAAAAGCAACAGTATCGGGTTTATATTGCTTTGTTGATACGTAGGTCCATTTGCCCTTTATGCGTTTTTAAATCTGTCACATCTTGAAATTCACTACAGATATCACGGGTTTTTTAATCTTGATCACTGCATTTTAGATTTGAATGGGGGTATTTAAAAAATTTATTATAAAAATTGGACCCCTGTTTTTTTAAACCCCTTTAAACATTCTAGCTCGGTCAAACGTTTCTTTAGCGAAAAT
The DNA here is from genome assembly GCA_024449915.1 of Sweltsa coloradensis. Lineage (NCBI taxonomy): Eukaryota > Metazoa > Arthropoda > Insecta > Plecoptera > Chloroperlidae > Sweltsa > Sweltsa coloradensis. The sequence goes on from JAMZAV010003050.1 coordinate 65,703, forward strand.
CTCGATTTTAATTATTATCAATTTAAACGTGACCAATTCTGATATTAATAATAAAAATTTTTGGAATTCCCTTTTTGCTTTAATGTAAGTTTAGTGCTATATATTAAACTTGGGGAATTTCGAAAATATTGTTTTAAGATTTTTTTTAACGAAACAAAATTTTCTTAAAATTATTAATCTTTTATGAAACAGCCTAAATTTTATAAAAATTTTTCGCAGAAAAACATAGAATGATTGATTTTTCCAAAGCCCCTTTGGGCCCTTTTCCGTTTCTTTTTTTAGTTTGTACAGTCCCCAAGCGTTTTTATCACCCATGAAGGGTTTTTTTCCACATATCATTCCAAAATTTTCCCATAATCCATTTTTCTCCCCTTTCCGTGGTTTATAAATCATTTAAAAAATATTTTAGAGCGAGATGAATTTCGCTTTATTTTCAAACCCCCTTTTTTTGTTTTCATATCGTTTTCGGTTTTTTGGCATTGTTAGCTGTTTATTGCTAAGGCGTGTGGGGGGTTTTTTGTGATTAAATTTTATTTGTATCACAACTCTATCTATCTTTACCCTTTGGGACCAAAGGGGTTTTACAACAGGTGGAAAAAAAAAAATTTAAAGGGGAAAATTGCGTGCTAAAATTTTCCCTTTCGTCCCCAAAATTTAAAAGTTATAATTGTTTGAGGTTTTTTAGGGCTAAGTAAGAAATATGCTCAAAATAACAATTTACATTTTATTTTTAATTTTTAATTTTAAAATTTCTATGTGGAAACACAGGTTCCCCCTTTTCATTGGCCCCCCAAAATATTCTTTTGGCCCTTTCTTTTCGTTTTGTTTTTGTTTTCTTTTTTTGGTTTTTGAAATGTAAACTTGAAAGCACAAAATTTGGGTAGAGGGGGTGGGGAAAAGGGGGGCAAAAGGGTGGGAGCTAAAACGAGAAACTTTCAAGGGGATTGCCCCAAATAAGTTTGAAATTCAATTTCAGTTTTTTAAAAAAAGTTTTTGGGGGTTTTATGTAAATTTTTTTTTTTATTTTCATTTGCAGAAAAACTCTTTTTAATGTAGGCGAATGTTTTAAAATTTGTGCGGCAAAATCTTCAACCACATAAATTTACATACATGTTACTCGATTTCCTAATTATTAAAAAATTTATTTCAATTTGGGAAAGGAAAAAGACTTGGTAGCAGTAACGTATTTCCCTTTAAATTTTTTGAAGCTGGCATGTGAAAAAAATAAAAATACGTATTTCTGAAATATTTTTGTTTTCTTTGCTGGAGGTTTATGAAAGCAGCCCTTTAAATTTTAAACTTCAGCATTTTTACTTGTGGGTGCTTTTTTTTTCGTCCTTAAAACCATTTTCACCAGCCATTCTGTGTTTCTCTGTTATCTTGCCTTTGCGACGAACCTTATCAAGACGATGCTGATTGGGGGTGAATGCGAAGTTCATTTCAATCCTTTGAAAGGTTCTGATGTTTTTCACATATTTCCCCTTTAAAAAACCCACACCCAAATGATTAAACCGACAAAAGTTTTGGGTCTCCCTCCTTTTTTTTTTTTCCCCCTTTATTTTTTTATTCTTTAGATAATATTGTGTTTCCCTCGAATTTCCCAGCTTCCATCTTCCATTAAATTAAATTTACTTTTTAGTTATTTCTATTTTTACTTTTCCGGCCTACAATTTAATTGCGTTTCGGATTTCCCGGGGGTCCCAAAAGATGTGTGGAGCGGCGAAAGAGGCGGGAAACGTAAACCGTGAACTCGAAAATTTTACATATACTGTTTGTTTTCCGCGGGGTTGGATTCTTTTTTTAAAAGAGCAAATTTAATTTTTCTTTTTTGGGAAAAAAATGGGGGATTTAAAATTTTTTGAAAACCCAAAAAACCACTACAATCATAGCGCATGTAGTTTTTTTTTAAAAAACTAGATTCCGCGTTAACTGCATACAATGGAAAAACCCCACATTTTTACGGGGCCTCTTAAAAAAAACCCAATACAACTTTCCCCGGATTTCTAAGCAAGTTTGAATTAGGTCCCCGGAATTTTGCATATTTGTGGGGACCCCGTTCCTTTAACCCCAAAATTTTTTGCATTAAAATAACTTCCCTTTTTATAGATTATCTTCCCAAAGATCAATCAACACAAAAAAAAAAACTCTTTCAAAATTTCCTTGGGCCTAAATAATAAAAAGGGCGTCAAATGATCCTTTTTTTTTTTTTTTAAAACGGTTTTCTGCCCGAAAAAAATTTAGTATTCAACTTCTACGTTTAAGAATGGTGCTAGGGGTTTTGAGTGGGCGCGTGCGAATTTGCTAATGTGTAAACTCACCTAAAAGGGTTTTTTCCCTAGAGTTCGTTTAACACGCAGCTATTGGTCCCAAAAGTGTGTGCGGTGTGCGTGTATTATGTTTTTGTGTGTTGGTGTGTTTTGTGGGGTGTGTGTGTGGGGGTGCCCTCACGGTAGGGGTCTCAGCGTGCCCTCGCTCTCCCCAGGAGTTGGTAACACACAGTTGTAGGTCCCCCATGGGCCGCCGCGGGGGTGAATCGCCGGGTCAAACCCAAAAAATGAAAAACCTTTTTAAACCCGGGCGGGTTTTTTTACGAAAAGGGGTACTTTGGGCTGAAACAGGATGACATATTTTATAATTCACTAAACTTTTCATGCAACTCTCTTTCAAGATACACATTTTTTTTATTTTTTTCATTCAAATTTATGTCAACTTTTCATAATTGATTACCCAAAATCTTTAGAAAACGTTGTTAAAAACATAAGGGAAAACGTAATTTTTGTCCCTTTTAACTTTTTTCTTCCTACTTACTTACTTTACCTTTTTAAGATCCAGTAGCATAACTTTATTGTTTCTTGTCATTTTGCTCTGCTTTTTTTATTAAGTTTCCTTTTTTAGACACAGAACAGCTACTGAAAGTTATTTTTTTTCATTTTAAAAATTTTTGAAAATTTATTGGGTTTTTTTTTTATTACAGTATGAAGTGTGAAGAATGAAATACACAATGAACAGAGGCTGTAAAAAATAAAATAACATACAAACACTGGTTTTTTAAAAATTTAAAATTTTTTGGGTGGGTAAAGGGTGGGAAAAATCATTCAAATTTTTCCAATACCACACGAAAATTTTTGATATCGAAATTTAAGTATTAAAAAAAATGTATCTAAAAAGTAGACCTGCTATATAAGAACCGTTTTTGGCAAATGGTGGGTAAGGTTTAACCAATAATTCATTATTTTGGGTTTTTTTCCCTTTTTCACACTCGCGTGAGATGACCTGCACCTCCACCAAAAAGTAAGTCAGGACGAATTTTTTATAGCTACCCCCCCTCTCCACCCTAAAACAAGCCAATTTTTAATAAAAAAACAATTTTTTTTTAGGGGTTTTCAAACGTTAAAGACTATCATATCGGGCATTCTCCCCCAAAAAATTTTGGTTCGTTTTTACGGTTTTTTACAAAAAAAGTTTTTGAGTATTTTTTTAAATTTCCCATATCTCGATTTTGAAGTCCAAATAATATTTTTTTCTTTGGCCGGGCCCTAATAAAAGCAACATACGAATTATACAAATTTTTGGAAGCAATCTCTTTATTGTGGGACGATTTTAAGGGAAAAAACGAAACATGGTTTTAAAATTTTTTTTTAATGCTTTAAGGTTTTCCCTTTTGTTAATTGCTAAGACTCAATTTTAAAAGGGTTTGCATTGAAAAATTAGTATTTAAATAAACCCTTCTGGACAAATCGCACACTTATCACGTTTTTTTTAATTAATTAATTGTTTTTCGACAAATTTTCATAATCATAATGACAGTCACAAGAAGGTATTGGGTACGTTTAGGCCTACATGATTCAATTTTTTATATCGGGGAAGGGGATCTGGGAAAACCCCTAATTTTTTAAATCGGGTTTTTCAACTTGGCCCGTACCTTTGGGCGCGGCCCATAACGAAAAGGGAATTACGGCAGCATACCCGTTGTCCCCCTAGCAGGCAGGCTACAAGCTTTTAAACATAGCCTTTCAACCCAAAAAGCTTGGGATACCCCGGGTTACCCGTTACCCGCAACCCTTGTAACAATCCCGAGCAAAATAGAGTTTCCCCTCGACGGGGAAAATCTCCCGAATGTTGGTATTTTCCCCGTTGGGGGCCGAGTGCTGAAAATAATATTCTATTGGAGCATGTTATTTTTTTCCCTAAAGGATAGGCCCACGCCCCCTTTCACGCACCCAAAAAAAAATTTAAAACAACAACCCTTTTTTTTTATTTTTCCCAATGAGCAAAGCGGGTTTTGTTTATTAACTTGGAAAATTAAAAATTTTAAAACCCGCTAATGCCCCGGAAAAATAGGGAAAAACCGTTTAAACCACAACCCATTTTTAAAATAATACTCGCCGTTATCAATTTTTTTTTGGATACATTATGATACAGGAAAAACGTCAAAATATTTTTTTAAGTAAAAAAATTATTAGATGAGCGGGAGTGAGCTGAGCGTGCATGGAAATTAAACCCCCCCAATAGCATCTCCCCCCTTAAACCTTGAACTATCACCATGAATGGGTCACCCGTCCCCAGTACATCTCCCCCATACCTTTTGAACTAAACACAAAGCATGGACTCACCCTTTTAGTAACATATCCCTATTTCTTTTGAAATTCACCCCTACATTGGGCCACCCGTCCAGTAGCATCTCCCCTTTTACCTTGAACATCACCCTGCATTGACAACCGCCCAGTAGCTTTTCCCCTCTATTTTTTGAAAAATATCACCCTGCAAAAAAAATTGGGGGGTCACCCGTCCAGTAGCCCTTTCCCTCTACTCTTTTTAACTATCACCATGCATGGACTCCCTGTCCATAGCTTCTCCCTCCCAAATCTTGAAAATTCACCCTGCTGGGCTCACCCGTCCGTAGCATCTCCCCTAACTTTTGAAAAATCACCATGCATGGACTCACCCCTTTTGTAACACTGCCTATACTTTTTAAAATATCACCCTACATGGGGCTCACCCGTCCCGTAGCATTTCCCCCCTACTTTTTGAACTATCACCATTCATAGACTCACCTTTCCAGTAATTTTTTCCCCTCTACTCTTGGGAAATAAACACCATGCCCGGAGTCACCCGTTTCCCGTAGCATTTCCCCCCCCTCTTTAACTATCACCATGCCTAGACCCCACCTGTCCCCGTAGCTTCTCCCCTCACTCTTGAACCTATCACCCTGCATAACTCACCCCTCCAATAGATCTCCCCCTACTCTTGAACTATCACCATGCATAGACCCCACCTGTCCAGTAGCTTTTTCCCCCCTATCTTGAACCCATCACCCCCAAAGCATAACCCCCACCGGGCCAGTAGCTTTTCCCCCCCCTACTCCCTTTAACTATCAACCCTGCAAAAGACTCACCCTGTCCGTACTTTTCCCCCCTTTCTTTGAACTCACCAGGATTTGACTCCCCCTGTCCCCGTAGCTTCTCCCCTCTACCTTGAACTATCACCATGCAAGAACCCCCTTTTCCCGGGAGCTTCTCCCCCCTACTCTTGAATTTTCCCCCACATAGACTCCCCCGTCCAATAGCATCTCCCTCTCTCTTGAACTATTTACCATGAAAAGACCCCACCTGTTCCCCGTAGCTTTTTCCCTCTACCCCTTGGGAAAAATTTTCCCAGGAAAGAATCACCTGTCCAGGGCTTCTCCCCTTACTCTTGAACTATCACCATGCATGGACTCCCCCGTAACAATAGCTTTTTCCCCTCAAAATCTTTAACTATCACCATTTCTGGACTCCCCCCGTCCAGTGCACTCCCCTCATCTTGAAATATCCCCCATGCATGACTCACCCTCCCTTTGAAAACTCCCCCCCCGTTTTTTTTTTTTTTTTTTCTTGAACCCCGTAGTTTATGGTGTTGGGAAAATTCCCCCCCCAAACCCCTAAAACTCGAGGTTTCACGTCTGTACCCAGTGCCCCCCCTAACAATTTATTGGGGAAACCCTTTACCACGGGGGGCTTGGAAACCCCAAGAGAAAAAACTTTTTTTTATTATATTTAATTTATTTCAACATCTATAAAATTTAGTTTTATATATTTATTAACTGGGACAAAAAAAAGAAAATTTCCCTATATCAAAAAGATCGTATAAATTTCGAACCCCGCGCTTTTTCCGATTTGTATTTTGGGGTATTCCTGGTTAAGCACAGATAAAGTCTGCAATCCAAAACTTTAATCTGTGGTTTTCAGTTTTTCCCCAAAAGTTTTTATTGGTATTAACCCTTTTTTAGGGGGGTTTCCACCGAAATTTAGTAGCCAAAATTTTCCACGGTTCCCGTGGGGATCTACATTTTTTTGTCGAGGCGGATAAAAATATTTCAGGATAATTAAAATAATTTTACTACAATAAACGACAATAAATTTAAAAATATTATTTTTTAATTATTTAAAATAAAAAAAAAAACCTCTGAATTTTTTGGTATACACAATTTAAAATTTTTGGGAATAATCCACCGTTTAATAATGTTTTTGTAGAGTTAATTTTGCCACATATTATTTGGGAAAAAGTGGGGAAAAAAAATTTTTACATTAGTAGAGTTTCTCAACCAAATAAAAAAAACCCATATATTTTTAAAAAAACTTTTTCTGTTACAAATACCACCCCAATGTTTCCCTTGCAATTCCTGTTTGATTATTCTGTGTTGATGTTTTTAAAAAATGGACTATCTCACATATTTTCAACGGGTTTGGGTTTTGTTATCTGCAATAAAACACTAAGACTCGCATTAATAATGAGGATTATGAACTAACTCAAATGTTGGCTTTTTTTAAAACCCAGGTAAATTAGTTTCATTTTAAAGGCACTAAAAGGTTTTGGTTATTTAACCTTGGGGTCTGTGTTAAAACCCAAAGGGTATCATTAAAATTAATGATTACATTTTTAAACTTACAATGAAAATTTTTTCCCAGGTGTAAAAAAAATGGGCCCCCCAAAGAAAGGAAAAAAACACAGACTAATTCCCCGCTCAAAGTCGAGCCGCGTGGCCTATCTCTCTCGTGTTATGACAGACATTCAATTACATGGAGCATGACCCCGGGGAAACCAAAAAAAAAGAGTGGTAACCTAATTTGCTACGGCTTATTTTCCTTTGGGTGTCTTTTTTGATTTGGGGGTAAACGCGACAAAAACGCCCTTTTCGGAGTATGAAAACATTTCCTCTTCTACATAGGGGGACTTTTTCATATTCTTTTAAAGTTTTTCATAACACTTTTCTTTACTTTTTACATTAACGAGACGCCCAATTTAAAACCCCTGTTTTAACTTAATTTGTTTTTTCGCCCAAAATTTTCAACTAGTTTATTTTTTCTCTTTTTAAATTTTGACCAAAAATTTTAGTGGTACAAATGATTTTTTTAGTAGTATTTACATTTGTTTTATTCAAAGGGGATAGAACTTCTTTTTTATTGCCCGTGTACTTTTCTCACCAAAGGGGGTTTAGTTGCTTCCCAGAAAGAAATAGAAAATCAATCATTTTTTTTTTTTAAAAATTCGTATCTCAAAAAAATGATAAACAATAAGTTTTTCTTTAAAAATTTTAAAAAGGTTGTCCAAAAAAAATGTCAAAAACCTGGGATAATTTTAAAAAACCATTTGTCCCAAAAAAATAATCGAAAACAGAGCACTACTTTTTAATTACTCACACGCAATTCAAATGGTTTTATTGATTTCCCCTTACTTCCCAGTTATCAGCCCAGGGATCCCCAAAATTTGATTTTTGGGGATTCGCAAGTTACTGATGTTAACGGGGGAAACTCATAGATTTTAAAAGCTGTGTTTTTCCCAAATAACATGAACGATTTTTTTGGGCATATTTAAAACCTGTGTTTTGCAAAATCGTAATAAATTTTTAGGATTTTGCCTTGCTTGCTAAACCCCAAAATTGTGGTTGTTTTACCTTAAAATTTCCTCAGTACTTTATATTTAACACCTCACACAATTCATCTAACTTTTACAACCAAAGTTATAGTCAAAGAGAAATAAAATTAGCACAGTTTAACCCTTTTTGTGTTCGTAAGGGTAAATTTTCTGTCGGAAACTCCTCAAGTGTAGTTACAACCCTGGTTATTCTAACTTTTTTATGCCAGTTTTCTTTGAGAGTGGGCCCCGTCGTGGGCGCCAGCCGGGGGGCATTATTTGGAAAGCTGTACACACAAAAACTCTTTTTCTAGTTTTAACGGTGTACTTAGACCTTTTCTAATTTTTGACTTTACGTTTTAAAGTTTAGAGTGACTCTCTTTTGACGGCTGGGGGGACGTCGTGGGGGCAATGCCGAAAGGTTTGGGGCCCATCTGACGCCGCTCCAGACGCCCAAAAGGGAGGGCACGCCGTTTTTAGGAACCAAAATGGAAAATACAGGGACTATCTACTTTTTCAGGTATACTTTCCCTTTCCGTAGGGGAAAATGATTATTCATTAAAGGGGGTTTAGTAATAATTTACCAAATATTTTTAAAAAGTAAAATTAATTCATTATTATTTTTTTAAAATTTTTTTTTTACCCCCTTTTAACGGTATAAAAAAAATTTTTTTTGTTTTAAAAAAAATAATTATGATTTTTAAAACGCTCCCTTTTTTTTTCTTTTGGCAGTTTAGAATACAAATTTTTAAAATTAACAATTTTAGTTTCAAAAAATATTTCCGTGGGTTCAGACTCAATGAAAGATAAACCTCCGACAAAAAAGTCTTGTAAAAATTTAAAGATTTCCTGTAAAAAAATTCAGCATTTTTGGTTTTTTCACGAATCCTTTATCACATTTTTTTTTGCGAGGATATTCCCCGTCCTTGTCAAAGGGGATGCTGCAACATATTCGACAGAAACTTTACTATGTAAATCCTTTCAAACGTCGATCTTTTACAGCAGCTTTCTATTTGCTCGCCCCTTTACAAGAAAAGAAATACGGTTCCAGAACACCCCTCACTTTGAACGCTTTTTCTCAATCTCTCTTTGTGTAACTAATCTTCAAATTCTTTAAAATCCATCGACATTATTTTATCATGGTAGAGCATGGAGTTGGATAGTTATATTTATAACTCCATGGTTAGAGTAAGAATCATTGAAAAAATTAAAACAAAATTATGTACACTGTATACTTTACTCAAGCTAAGGGTTGGTATAATTTGCTTAGTTAATTCTTATAAAATACGCTTTTTCAATTTCTTAACATTTTCTAAAAATCTTTAGAATGTTATTTTTATTATTATAAGTAAAATATATTTAATAATATAAAAACATAAAAATTTTTTAAAAATTTAAAATAACAACAAAACAAAACCAATCTAGTATACTATCACAATGTGGATCAAGACGTTTGGTGGAGGTGCCGGGTACACCATCAATTTCCCTCGCTGGGTGTGTAAAGCTAATTTGGTTCTAAAACATTTTGTTTTGACTTGGTGTTATCGAGTTAAAAAAATATGTATGAATAATTCGAAGAAAATTTATCACATAAAACATATACCTATAAATATGCATGTGACTTGGCCGTTAACACAAAAGTCTTATCGCAATATACTAACCATATTCGCACAATTTGGGACCGCTACCCCTGTCCAAATCAATCATCTTAAGCTTGTTATCTGCCCTAAAATATATATCTTATTTATATGCTCAATTATAATTCACGGTTTTGCTCTATCAAAAAATTATCTACCTGCCAAAGACTTGTGTTTTGGGAAACACAGCCTTAAAGATGGTTGTAGTTTTCAGGCCTAAACGATAATCGTCAAAATTAACTGTTGACGAGGTTTTACCTTTACCCAACACATTATTTAAATTGTTGATCCTAGAATAGATCACCAATCAGTAAAAGAATAATTGTTTATTTGAACGAATTTTGTTTAGGTTTTTGGGCTAAATTTGCATTTTCCCGGGTTTCTCTGCTGTTTCTAGTTGGTGACTGACAAAAAAACTGTGTGAACACACCACACAACAATAACAATCAAATTGTCTGTGAAACGAACACATTTACAACTAGGAAAACGCTTAAGTCCCGCCGCTTTGTTGGATGAGCGTAATTGGTGAATTGAGCTGCCATGTGTTTTGCGGATTTTCTGTTTTTTCTGTGAAAAAATCAGAACTTTGTTGATTTTTTTTTAAAATTAAATCAAATTAAATAAAAAATTAACTTATTTTTTTTTAATTAATCGTAATTTTAAAAAGGAAAAATCGTCATATTGAAATTTTCATGGGAAATAATTATTTGATTACGCTAAAATTTTCACACGAATATATAAATTCATAGGCAGAATATAGCAGAAGTAATTAAAAAAATCTTTTTAAAATTGCGATTTTCATGGAAATATTATTTGATTACGCTCAAATTTCACACGAAATATATCAATTTATAAACATTAAGGTTCTGTGAAAAAATCATTACAATCGGATAAAGCAGTAGGAGTTATAAGTCGAAGAAATTTTTTAAAAATCGAAAAAAATCGTAAAATTGCGATTTTCATGAGAAATAATTTTTCGATTGCGCTCAAAAACGTGGCAGTTCTTAGTTCTGAGATTTAGAAGGCCTCCATAAAATTTAATCGCAATCGGAGTATCGGTTTACCCGGGAAATCGTGTTAACGGCAGACAAAAATACAAAAAGAAAAAAGAAAAGGAAAAAAAAAAAAAAACATTCGGTTTTTTTTCTCCAGTGTAGTAAAATGGAATTTCGTTTCGCCGCTACGCTCACCCAAAAATTTATCCTAGAAGCAGTATCTCTAGTAAAAAACAATAAAGAATGTAACCAAGAATATTTTATTAAATGAGGGGTCCCGTCCATAAAAACTTATTTCCTCACAAAGAAAAAAACCCACCCAACAGAATCTACACGTCAAAATAAACTTTTGGCAATTCGACTAGCCGCTACAAGTTTCTGGGGGAAAGGCATATTTTTTATTCTATGACGAGTATTTTGAAGACTCAAATTTGGAAAAATTTAAATTTTTTAATTCCATAAACCCAATTTATTACGTTTATTAATTTAAAAAAAAAAAACGTAAAATTTTTTTAATTTTAAATTTTACTTACTTTATAATTTTATGTTTTGGGTAATCTATTTTTTTTTTTAATGTAGCTTGATTTGATGTGTGCGCTGATGTTTGAAAAACGGTTTTTGAAATTTCAAGAAATTGTCTGAATATTATGTTTGAAATTTTTAAAAATTAATATTAATAAAAATTCGGGTTTTTATGATTGTTTACATTCTCTCTATGATTTCGTGGTATAATTTTTAAAAATTTCCAAGAAAAATACGCACGTCAGTAAAAACTACGTCGTATCTTTTGACAGCACTTAAACGACAAGCACGTCTTGCAATAGATCTGATTCCCACGCATAAGACCCCCAACATGATCTCTACCAAGCCGACCAATTTTTGATGTGTTTCAACAGCTCTGAATATGTATCTTGTTTCGAGCATAAGCGCGCGTTTTCTTTTACAAAGCTGAACCATGCCACGCTTCCTCCATGGATGCGATCTCCTATTAGCGTTGCTTCGCCTGGCGGATGTCTCGGAACGCGCGGCTTCTCCAAAATTTGAAAATCGAGAAGAGGAAAATAATAGTAAAGAAACTATGAAAGACCTCGCTCAAAAAAGACACGTCAATATAAATATGTGAAGGTTAAGGAAATTTTTTTTCAAAAATATAATACGGAGATTTAAAAGACAAACTATTTTTGGTTTTTATAAGTTCACTACTCGTGGAGGATATAATACGATGCTTGAGTCAGTTTTGTACAAAAAGAACAATAATACAAGAGGGTAAACAGTGTTTTTATTGTTAGTGTAATCATAAAAATTTAGGACTTGTTACTTTGAACAATAGCCATGAAAGATAGTGGGACTCTTAAAAAGAATCCAACATTTACGCAATTTGATGACTACTTACTTTCACTTACATTGCCAATTTACTTTTTTTAAATGTAGATAAGGCTCATAACACCATTTTTATATGCGCCTTGAATAGTTTGTAATCAACCTTACAAACACGAAAAAAATTGTGTTATGTAAGTTGCTCTAAAACAACGATAAACAATATAGATTATGTTAATATAAAATTACTCCTTAATGTACGTGATTAATTAAAAAGTCGTATAATATTATTGCGGATTGTATTGTTTTTTGTTGTTAAATCAAAATTAATATCTGTTGAAGAAGACTGATTTTGTTTTTATCACATTTGGTAATAAATATGCCAATCCACATCATAAATATCACATAAACACAATGTACACACAAAATGAAACTAAATTTTGCCAATATTGTAATTCTATATTAAATTTTTTTATTAAGTTATTTTATAAATTTAATAAGATATTGTTACGGTAAAAAAGTTAACGTCAAACTTTCTTTAGACCAAACATAAATATACATTCAAATCATTTTTTTGATATTTTGGTGGAGGTGCCGGGGGACCGAAAAAAAATTCTTTCACCTGAAGGAAATCCTTCACCACGTGCCCCGTGACATCGCTGCGTATCCTACCCTTAAATACCAAGTCGAAGAAGGTAGTTCAAGTATTACTACTTTATTATTTCCAAATTTTGAATATGTTATAAAAAAAAATGGTGTTTCTCAGAAATCTTCTTGCCCTAAGTTTCACAGGGTTGTTTTGGCAAAAGAAAACCCCCTAGGTAACACCCCCGAGAGGAGGATTATTAAAAAAAAATCTTAGAACTTATAATTGAAAGCAGATGAATATTGTGTACTTATTACAATCTTAATATTGTATTTAAATAAACATTTATTCACATGTCCTAACAGGTGGGTATACCTCTTCTTAGAGAGGGACAACTAGAATACATTCAGTTTCAATTTAAAAAAATGTAAATTTGTAATAATATTTTTAATTTTTAATACATTTTTTAAAGCGCGCATGGCAGTTAGTTTTGAAAATGGTTTAATGAGCCTGGTGGCTGATGGATAATACTAACTAATGAGGCTAAAAAAGGCTCAAGACTGTTTGTTTTAGTTAATAATTACGCGATTAATAAAGTGTTGCACTGTGCTTTATTTCTTTCTGCCCTATGCTTTTCAAACTTCCCTAAGGATCCATGCGAAAGTTCGGGCATTTAATTGTAAAGGGAACATGCTTATGTAATTTTTTAAACGTCAATTTTAATTAACTGGCGTATTCGTTTAATTTTTTCGAGCAAGTAGTTGGGAATTTGACGAGGGGTAAAAACTTTTTACAAAAAAATA
>JAMZAV010003051.1:0-77199 GCA_024449915.1 Sweltsa coloradensis
CCCTTCCTTGACTACCCCCCGGCGACGATGATAATGAACAAACACGAACGATGACAAAAGACGATGCACGACGCGACGTGAGGAAACCCCCTTCTCCATTACGTGGGCTGGTTCTGACATCATTCTTTATTTTCATTACATACATAACTTTCCTCTTTGCCTATTACTTTCTTCATCTTCAATTTATTTTGTTATTTATACACTTAGAAAACAATCTTATCATCACAAACATAACGCATTACTCTTCTATTACTTTTTATTCACAGGCGGCGCAATAGAACTAACCGGTTGAAGGCGCCTAGTTTCTCACGTCTAAAAAACAAAAAGCAGGGTCCCCTCTCCCCCCCCCCCCCTTAGGCTAGAGTGGTGCAGTATGACCTAACGGTTGGCGCGTCCTTAATCCAAATAATAAAAAGAAACACTCAACCCGACATATGTGGAGCGAAATTATGATGATTATATTATACTTAAACAACAACATAACCATCAAAACCATACCCACAAAAAAAAAAATAAAATTCCTGTTATTATTTTCAATACACAGGCTCTCTATTATCGAACGGGCTAACTGATGTCCTATCCCACAGCTTAGGCACCTGGACGAGGGAAACATTTTCTGCTTTCTCAAAAGGTTTTTCGTGAGAAGTTCTATGCCCTTCAGTATTACTAAAACATATCAGCATTATGCACCTTGGTATCTATAATGTATAGGGAGCAATGTTAGTTGAGAGTGTAAATGCTGTTGATCGTTAAAGGCGAGAGAAAAAAAGACGCATCGTCCGTACTAAGAAACCATAAACTAATTAATAAGGTCTGGCGGTTGTCGCCGGGAACCTTCCCGTTCCTTGACGACCTCCCCGACTACGTCGACCATGACAACCACGACACGATGACAAAAAGACCATGCACCCGCCATGGGCCGAGGTAGTGAATTTGGCTCAGAGCATGGCTCTTCATCTGCGATTGTATATAAGTGTCGTATATTACTAACCGAAGCGAGAAGCGAGCTATGGAAATCGTGTGGGGTTCTCCTCCCCTTTCATTGACGACTACCGATGAACAATGACAATTACACAGAACGGTGACAAAGACGATGACGACCCCGACGTGAGAACCCCGGCATTCCTCCCCTTACCCGTGGCTGGTTTCGACCAGCATAGGAACCTCCTCCTATCCCCTAGGCTAGAGTAGTGCATAAAGACTAAACGGTTGAAGTGTTGTGATTGTTATCTCCACCAAATACCACCAAATATTTATTTAATTTCCTTTTATAAATGAAAATTCAACAAACAAAACAATTCAACAAAAACTTAATTCTTCTACCTTATAGATTATCACAGACGGCGCAATATGACCTTAGGTTTAAACGCCCTATTTTCTCACGTCGTCGTAAGTTCGTCGACCTTGCGTTTTGAATGATAAGTTATACACAAGGGATCTTTGGTTTCAACTTGACATAGTGTTTCCAATTGTTTGCCCTTATTAACAACTGATTGTGCATTCTAAAGCATGATTTTAAATTAATATCTCCTCTCCACCATATCGGTATTTGCTGTCACAGCTAGGGTTGCTTTTTGGGATTCAATGGTTAGGGGGTTGACCATAAAGGGTTTATCCATCTTTAACACAATTTTTTCTTTGCCTGCACTATACCTGTGAAGCTGCCAAATCCTCTTAATTACAGTTTTGCCTAGTGTACAACTTCTTTAATCAAATCCCATTAACACACTATCACTATAACACCCATGTCTGAGTCTGAATTTGCCTAGAGCTGGGCTCTGCTAATCGTAAAAATCGATTCAAGACGAAAAAGTCCATCTTAAAAACATCAGCTAATACGTAACGGAGTATTTAACTCCCCGAAACTAGGGGCTAACTCTGGCAAACGGCGTCGGGGACACCATCCGCTTCTGACGATTCCCCGCCTACGCGAAAGACATGACAACACGAAGATGACAAAACAATGACGGCCCACGACGTGAGAAACATTCCCCCATTCCTACCCCTCCGGGCTGGTTATATGACCAGCGTAGGGACGTCTTCCCTCACCTTTTAACCTGCGCGAATAATCTTAGCTGTTAAAGCGCCCTAAAAATACTGATACTTGATAATACTAATACGAGTACGTGCGTCTCTCAAGGACTCGGCGCTGAAATAAAAAAAAACTGGTGGTAATCCCACAAGTTAGCTAGAAAAATAAAATTTGGAAGATTCCAATGCCATTTGAAAAACGAGCCCTGATAACTCAATTGTTGAGTGCCTTTAAAACAACCACTAACAAAAGTTACTAAACTACCTCATTGGCTAGCAGCTAGAGTGATATATTATGACCTAACGTTCATTACACCTCAAATAATAAAAAAAATGAAAACATGCAAGAAAACCATGTTTTCATTCATTAACAATTTTTTTAAATTAACTTTAGATAAGATTTGCCATGAACATCAAAGGTTTACTTTAGGTATTCACAGATGGCACTCCAAACAATGACAACAAGGTTGGAAGTGCCTTTTTATTGCTCCACCTGACTGAACGTTTCAGGCCAAGCGGACGTGTGTTCAGTTTTCACTTGCAGAGTTATTCGCCATCCGTGAAGCTCTAAATACATTTTACGTGGTCGTTGTGGAGAAATACATTTTGTGTAAGATAGCTCAGTCACTTCAAGGCTATAAAACTCATGTATTTACAGAATCATGGTAAAGACATCCACTTCATTTAGAAACACTAATCTATAAGGGATATATTGTTTTGTTTATTCGGATTAGGACGCGTCAAACCGTTAGGTACATAATGACACCACTATAGGCTTAAGGGGGGGGGAGAGGGACCAGATGGTCAGAACCAGCCAAGGGTTAAGGGGAGGAAGGGGGGTTTTCACGTCGGGCCGTCATCGTTTTGTCAATCTTCGTTGTGTCATTGTCATTCGTCGCAGGGGTGGTCGTCAAGGAAGGCGGCAAGGTCCCCGAACGGACGATTTGCCAAGAGCTCGCCTCTAGTTTGGGGAGTAAGATACTCCGTTCTTACTAAACTGATGTTTGCGAGGTGGACTTTTCTCTTGAATCGCCCCTTTACGATAGCAGAGCCATGCTCTGGGCCAATTCTACCCGGGCCCAGACGGGAATAAGGATATATAATAGAGTTTTGCTGGATACTCGGACACGTGTGCAAGAGGGAAATGAAACACGCTGAGCGGTCTGCTAATGAATGATTCCCCAGCGTCGCGACGTTGATTTCGATCTAATTCCCGTTCCAGATGTCAAGAGTGAATCAATGGTGCCCCCCCAAAAAATTGTTGTATTTGCGACAAGACATCTCGCAGATGTGGGCAAATAACAAATTGCCGAGGTGATGCCACATGACTTATAAAATCGTCCACCTACGTTCGACCTCACGTAGAGAAGAGGTGGTATTGTCTAGACTCGTATAGGCCACACACGCATAACTCACGGAATATCTTTTAAACCAGAGAAAAGGTTATTCCCATATGGGACAAATGTGATGTACTTTAACAGTACATCATATACTAGAAGAATGTACCAAATATGATGCCTTGCGCATGCAATTTGATCTCTCCCAATCATATGAAGAACTTCTATCATATGATAACGGCGACAAACTTTCTTAATTTGATCTATTTAACGAAATTCAATTCACATCATACACATTTCGTTCTTTCTTTCTTTTCATTCACAAACATAACTTTTATTTTGCTATTACTTTCATCATCATCATTTTATTTGTTATTATTACAACTAGAAAACAATCTAATCATTCAAAACATACCTGCCATTAAATCTTTTAATTTACTTCATTTACAGCGGTGCCAATATGACCTAACCGGCTTGAAGCTCTAAGTTTCTCAGACATCGTCGTATAATGCAAAAGACCAGATATTTTATGACTGAAAACATCCAACAACACAGAATGACGTATGTAATAAAACCCTACTATAAAACATTGTTACGCATGAAGTCCGACGCAAACGGGAACAAGAAGAGGTGTTCCGTCGAGTTGGCTTTACGCTTAACAATGGTTGAATAAAAGGGTTCATTACATAAAGCAATTCTGTTTGTTGTTATTCGTACCAAGTGTCTTAAACTCACTTACCGAGGTCGTTATTTAAAACACTTTCATGTGGGGCATTTCGGAGACATCTCGTCTCCAACGTCAAACGTCCAACGTCCGTAAATATATGTGTTGTTGTTGCATTGGTCTTCTGGCTACGAGGCTCTCGCGTCAAGGCAGAAGGTAACCAGAGTCAATCTCAATAATCAGCCCCTCTGCATAAGCAGAAGTTTATTATCTTCACAGTGGTCCTGGTCATCTAGAGAGTCCTAGCAACGAGCAAATATATACATATTACGGTTGTTCCGAAATAAGCATTGTTGATTGGTAATGTCCGCAGAGGCATCCAAAGTTGTCTATATCCATTAGGAATAATTAGACTTCTTTAATATTTTATAAGGTAGGCATACTAGATACCAATCCAAGCTGTTTCCAGGGGTTAGAATTCGTCCCAGAGCATAGCTTCTGCTAATTGTACAAGGCTATTCAAGAGAAAAGTCCACAATCGCAAAAATCAGCTAGTAGAGGGGAGTATATTACTCCCTGAAACTAGAGGCGATAACGATGGCAATCGCGTGTGTAGAATCCTTCTGTCCTTGACGAACCTCTACAAACGACGGACGACCAATTGAGAAGGAAGAACAATGACAGACGATGACGGACCACGACGTTAAGAAACCACCCCATTTCTACCATTACCCCTCGTCCCCATATCCCCAAGACTAGAGTGGCGGATATTTAGACTTGCGGTGGACGCACCCTTATTCCAACTTGACTGAAAAAAATTATTAAAAAAAAAACACAATGAAAAACATTATATGATAACGGCGGACAAACTCTAATTAATTATGTATTTGACTAATTCAATTCAAGTCAAAATACATTTTATTTCTTATTAAATAAATAATCCGTTGGCTATTACTATCCTGACTTATCATTTTCTATTCTTTCGTAAAGCAAGAAAACAATACAATCATCAAAAAAACCAATAAACTGATTGAATAAACTTTACAACATCACAGGTGGAGCAATATGACTTACACAGTTCAGGCGCCCTAGTTTTTCACGAAGTATAAATGAGAACAGTAACTTTGCACTGATAATCGTACAAGGCGAGTCAAGAGCAAAAGTTCACCACGCAAACAGCAGCTAGTAACACAGGTATATTACTGTGAAAAGTTGAAACTCCATAAACAAGAATAGCATTGTTGGTGAGGTGCCGGGATAGCGCGAGAAAAAGTTGAAACTCATAAGAAATAGCATTGTTGGTGGAGGTGCGGGTCCTCAATCTAAATTTTACTATTTTTACGTATAACTTACATGTAGTTTAATTACGGAGGGAGGCTATTTCTTTGTTTTTTTAAGTAAAGCACACATGTCGGTAAATTAATTTTTGTGTTTCAGATACGATTTTTTATACTATAAATTTTATTTAGTTTACGTCTATTCCTTTAAGTATAAAAACCTGATTTACAAAGGAGGACAACTAAATAAATCTTTTTTAATTACATAGATGCAGAACAACACATGAACTTACAGTTAAGTAAATATTTTAAATGAATATTAAAACAGCATTAAAAACACAAAATTTGGTAACAAATAAAAAACTTTATTTTGAATGCAATTAATTAATGAATAATAGATAAAAGTGGTTGAAGAAAAGAAAAGGAGGGAAAGAAAATATAAAAAAGAAAGAAAAAGAAAGATCGGTAAAAAAAAACGAAAAGAA
The DNA here is from genome assembly GCA_024449915.1 of Sweltsa coloradensis. Lineage (NCBI taxonomy): Eukaryota > Metazoa > Arthropoda > Insecta > Plecoptera > Chloroperlidae > Sweltsa > Sweltsa coloradensis. The sequence continues at coordinate 5,795 of JAMZAV010003051.1, forward strand.
AAAAAACTGACTTATTAGATTAATTGCCTACTCAACGAATAAGAAGTTGCCAAAAATCAGAAAACAGCAAATCAGGGAGTAATCAAACTTCGCTGAAGAGACCATTAGAACGCGAATCTTCTATTCTTTGTTCAAAATTTGATAACAATTTACCCTTTCCTCCCCTTACCCGTGGCCGGGTCTGTCTGTTCAATACTTTGTAGATTTACCACCAACGCTATACTCTCATTTTTCCTCAATCGTGAAACAATCAAACTGCAAAATCTGTGGCTCAAAGAAAATGAATAAAAACAGAATTGTCAAATTTTTTCTGGAGTACAACATACTCAGTAGAAGGTCTTACTGGCCCAAATCACTAGTAACAGTCAATACAAAGTGACTATTAGAAGATCAGAGTACTATAAGCAAACTTATCGAATCTCAGTACGTGCCTTTCTCTATAATATTACAAAGAAGTGGACTTCATAAGCACATATAAACTAATTATATTAGGTAGCGGGATACACAACGTATTAACGTTATTTATTTGTAGGACATAAGTTCCAGGAAAACGCCAATGTCGTTATTAGACGATGTGAGTGAGCCATGTGTGAGTATCCGGTTAATATCCTTTCCTCCCCCTACCTAGGAAGGATGCCGCATGGTCTTTTTCCCGACTATCATAGACTAGATTGTGGCGTTATGGTTTACAGTTGACGCACCCTTATTTTTTTACCCAACTCTATTTCAAAACTATACAATACTTTTATAATCAATGAACTTAAAATGCAAATGTTACGGGCACTTCAACATAATATGACTCCGCTCCTCGTCTCAAACAGCGACTATGGGCGTTTTCCTAGGACTAAGGTTAAATATCAAAATCCAAAATTATAGTTTCTTACCCAAAAATAGTTATTGAGAATAATTATGTAATTGCGTGAAAGGAAAAACATGACATAACCACGAGCTACAACTCACGTCGCAAATCGAACTACGTGATTAGGTCAACCAGGTCCAAGGTATACTAGATCGGCGGCGAGAGGCGGGGATTAGTAGACCTTGGACCAGGTAAACAGGCGTAGAATCCTTGAAACTCTCCGTCAACAAGGGGTGGACGAAACATTGTCGCACTTTCTTCTGTTTTCAACTTTTCTCGGCCAAGATTGACGCGTTGGTTCTGTGAACGTATATTTAACAAGATATGTGATGAATACAGATTATTTTGGTCCTATTACAAAGTACAGTGTACATGAGATATCATACAGCAAGGATGGGCAAATAGAGGTTGGATCTTCACTGGTTCACATTTTAAACACGTGAAACTATTGCTTTGCAGAATTAGCATTTTCTCTTGTCGCCACTTCAGTGAACGTTTATTATTGGTCACTGTTAGATAGGTTTTACGCCCCAAATCAGATACTTGCCTGTGGCTACCCCGTCGGGGGGCAGGGTAGAAATTGTGACCAGCATGCTCGATATCGTAAAAGACGATTCCTTTTTTTTTTTTTTTTTTTTTTTTTTTTTTTTTTTTTTTTTTTTTGTCTTTTAAGAGAAAAAGTCCACTTCCGTAACATCAACTAGTATAAAGTTAGTATATTATACCCCAAAACAGAGGCGAGCTCGGACAACGTCGTCGGGGACCTGCCCCCTTCCTTGAAGGACCCCTCGACGACAATACGACAACAAACACACGAACCGATGACGAGACAATGACGACCGCGGACATGAAGAAACCCCCCTTCTCCATTACCAGGTGGCGGTTGGGACCAGCATGGCCCCTTCTCCCAACCCCCCTAGGTTCGGAGTGGTGCTTAGACCTAACAGGGTGACGCGTCCTTATTCATTGTCAACTTTGTTTGGCTTTTAATATCATCACATTATGTTTTATTTTCATAAATGATTTACTAAAAATCAATAAAATCATTCCCCCATAAAACACAATTTTAACTCAGTTTCATAAACTATATCATAAAATCATCACAGGCAGCGCAATATGACCCTAACCGGTTGTCGAGCCCTTGTTTCTCACTTCTACTCTCCTTGCGGCCCCTCCCTGTTACGCTTCCACCTACCGTCGATTCACGATGACAAGGAAACACCCCACCCCGGGAACGATGACAAAGACAAGACGACCGCAACGTAAGAACCTTTTTCCTTCCCCTAACGGGCTGGTTCTACACAATATGGGCCTCCCCTCGCCCATATCTCCTCAAGAGATTGGTGCATTATCAACCTAACGGTTTACGCGTCCATAATCCAAATAAAACCATACTCTATCACTCGTCTCTACAACGAATGGTGTCTTCTAGTTTTAATTATATATTATATAGTAGACGAGTGTGGGTGGAGAGCACTTAAAGGTTGTTAAAGTTTGGTTTAATTATGTATATCGGACCCACAACATGTCGTTGCCGAGCGTTAGGCTGCGCGACTCTGATTCGGGAGGTCCCGGCTTTTAAAAGGTAATGTTACCGGGACTCAAAACACAGCTCGCATCACTAGTCCAGTATACTTATGGTTCAGGGTGAACATTTATAACTAACCCGCTCACTGCAGCAAGGACAAGAGACCCCAAACAACGGTCCTGACTTGTAGGCACCCCACGGTGGCCTAGAGCCTCCCCCGCCATTCACACAGTGCAGGAAGGTCAGGGACGATTCCCGCTCAGGCAAGACGTTTTTTTACTTTGATTTGGTAATCCATACAGTTCTAGGACTTAGGAAGTCTAAACGGTGGTTTAAAGCCGTCCTTAGCAACGAGGCAATATAATATATTATCAGATTGTCCGAATTCAGCCTTGTTGATTCTGTTACTGGTTTGCGGGTGAAAGACGGCCAGATGAGTTGATCCTCCCCTGGTGTTACATACTTAAATCGGCCGGTCCTATAGGGGGTAATGTTCGCCTCGCTCGCCGGGCCGGCGCCTGCAGGGTTGGCTTGGTATGCTTGAAATTTTAATGTCTTACTCATGCTTATTTAGTTCTCGCTGGACTGAGGGGGTGTGATATTTGGAACTTAAATGCATCATCACAGTTTCGTAATCTATGCCCTAATGAGTCAAATTAACCCGTAATTCGTAAAAAACAAAGATTAAAATAGCAGATTGTGATTGCGTTTGGTGGAGGGGCCGGGTAGAGTGAGAAATGTTGAAATCAATAAGAAATAGCATTATGGTGGATGTGCCGGGTCCTCACTGCTAATTTGATTATATCTGTTTAATTACGGAGGGAGGTATTATCTCCTGTGGTATTTTTTAAGTCTAGCGCACGTGTCGGTGAATTAATTTAAGTGTGTTTATTTCAAATATGAAGGTCAGGTGTACTAGAAGCAACAAATCGCATCTCCAGTACTTGTCTTTCTTTTACTGCTCTACTTATAAAACAGAAAGGGCCTTACATAAACGCGCCTATATCATCGAATTTAGGTACCTATACAAAACTATTTAAAAAATGCATTTGCAACTTAGTACTAAGAAAACGCTAAAGTTGATGTAAGACAAGTGAGCGAGCTATGTGTCGAGTAAACTGGGAACATTTCCATTCTTCCCTCATCGTAAGGCTGAATCCAGCATGGGTCTTTTCTTCCTAGCCTATCATAGGCTAGAGTGGCTCGTTATGGACTTACAGTTGATGCGCCCTTATACAACTAAATTCAAAACTCTACTTTTATACATTAATAATCAATTACTTAAATGCAAATGTTACAGGGCACTCAACACATGACTCGCTCACTCGCATAACAACGTCTTTGGCGTTTTCTTAGGACTAAGGTCCAATATCAAATCCAAAATATAGTTTATCCCAATAAATAGTTATTAAAAATAAATATTGTAATTGCGTGAAATGCAAAACATATAATAACCACGACCTACAACTCATGTCGCAATCAAACTGCGTGATTAGGTCAACCTTGATCCAAGGTCTACTAGATCGGTGGAGAGAGGCGGGGATCTAGTAGACCTTGCCCAGGTCAACAGCGTAGGAATCTTGAAACTCTCCGTCAACAAGGCGGTGGACAAAACATTGTCTGCACTTTCATTTGTTTTCAACTTTTCGGCAAGATAGACGCCTTTGGTTTCATGAACGTATATTAGACAGATATTAATTTAAAACTTAACTATTTATGGTATCATTACAATAAGGGGAATATTGAGATATCATACAGCAAGGATGGAGCAAAAGGCGTTGGATTCTTTACTGTGATCAAATTTCAACTCGTCCGAAACTATTGGCTTTGTAACATTGGCATTTTCTCATGTCGCCATTCAGAACGTTTATTATTTTGTCCACTGTTAAGATGTTAAGGTTTACTCCCCACATCCTACCCGCTGTGGCTGGTTTGTCAAGCACGGGACTGTCCTCCCATATCCCCTAGGCGAGAGGCGAGCTCTGGCAATCATCGCAGGGACAACTCCCCCTTCCCTAGACGACTCCCTGGGACGATGACAATGACAAACGAACGATGACAAAGACGTGACGACCGCGACGTGAGAAACCCCCCTTCCTCCCTTCCCGTGGCTGGTTCTGACCAGCATGGGCCCCTCTCCCACCCCCCTGTAGGCTAGAGTGGTGATTGCATGACCTAACGGTTGACGCGTCCTAATCCACAATAAACCAAAAAAAAAAAATCCTCCCCACCCCCTTAAGCTAGAGTGGTGCATTATGACCTCACGGTTGAAGCGCCCTTAATCAAAATAACCAAATAACCTCCTCTATACCCGTGTAAGGTTCTGACCATGAGACGTTCCGACCTATATCCTCTTTAAAACACAGTATGTTCAGAGTTCCTTTTCGATTCAAGGTAAACCATAGTAGATATGCATGCGCACAAATTTGATATCGCCCTATCACATGAGGATTTAGATATTTGACGGAGCCTTACCAACTTTCTACATTTCGCAGAATATCGACAATATTTATTCTCAAGTTGGTCCTTAAATGTGTTTTGTTTTAATTGACAAATTTTAAATTCTCATATATTTAACAAGGCCGCTTCGCGAACGCTTGTGCCAGTCGCGTGGATGGAGGAGCTTTTTTGGTTGATATCGGCCCCAAATATCGCGTAAAATATCGTAATAAAAACCGAGGGAAAATCGTAAAAGTACGATTACAATGAGAAAAAATTTCTTCAAAGTCTCTAAAATCATAGCATATATAATTTCAGTGATTTTAAATTTTTACTGAAAGTTCCATCAAGATAGTAGCCGTTTGCCAATATCTCGAAACTATCTCATTAAAATAGAAAAAATCGTAAAAGTACGAAAATCATAAGAAATATTGGATCGATTGTCAACGAACGATGACAAAGACGATGACGACCGCACGTGAGAAACCCCCCTTTCCACTCCTTACCGTGGCTGGTTCTGACCAGCATGGGCTCCTCCTCCCCACCCCCTTAGGCAGAGATTGGCATTAGGGGGACCTAACGGTTGACGCGTCCTTAATCAAATAAACCAAAAAAAAAACTTAAAAACGGTAACGTCTAAGTTTAAAGATTTCGAAGGTCCCTAAATTTGATCAAGATCGTATATGCCGTTGCCCGGCAGAGCGCGAAAAAACAAACAGACATAAAAAAAAGAAAAAAACACCGAGCAAATTTTTGGGGGTCAGTGAAATTGAGTTTTCGCTTCGCTCATGAAATAAACCTTTGTAAACACATATTTATCAATTGCTAACAATATCACAGGAGTCGCAATGTGAACCTAAACTTTATAGCGCCCTAGTTCTCAAGTACATATAATGGTTTTTAAGTGTTCATGTGGTCTGATAATATCGATTTTTCCCCCCGTCTGGGCCAGGGTAGAATAACCGACGTGATATCACATTTCATTCCCTCCTTGCCGTGTCAGGTTCTGACAAGCATGGCCCTCTTCCCATATCCCTAGGCAAAAATTGCGCATTGTAACGGTTGACTTGCCCTTATCCTAATAACCAAAAATCTTGTGAATACAATATTTGAAGGCCTAAAAGGAACAATCGCGTTTTTATTTTTTTACGATTATAAGGCGAGGGAGCAAAGTAACAACTTCCTTGTTGGTAAATTTATTGATAGTAAATAGGGAAATTATTATTTTTTCCAAGAAAAAAAATTATATTCCTTACTTTCCCATTCCCCAAAATTTTTTATTTCCATTTATAAACTTTAAACAATATAACCATCAAACACACCATAATCTAATTCATTGTCTTTAAAAACCACTTCGTCGGTATATAAATTAAACCGTTGAAGCGCCCTATTTTTCTCACGTCGGCCCCCGCTGATGCGACTGTAGTCCCGTTTTTGGGCCGGTAAAATTTGGCCCAGACAGGCTTGCTAAACGTAAAAGGCGATTCAGAGAAAAAGCCACCTCGCAAAATAGCTATATGAAGGGTAATTTTCCTCCCCAAAAATAGAGGCGAGCCGCAATGTCTTCGTCGCCCTTGCCCCCCCTTTGACGACCTCTCGACGACGATGACGACAATGACACCACGAAAAATGGAAGAAGACGACCGCGACGTGAGAACCCCCTTTCCTCCCTTATACCTGTGGCGGGGTCTGACCAGGGGGGGGCCCCCTCTCTTTCCCCCCACACCCGGGTTAAAGGGGTGCTTATGACCAAAGGGTTGACGCCCCCTTAAAAATAAAATGAAAAAAACAATCCCTGGTTCCCCCCTTCGACGCACCCATCGTTTTTACGCGTTCCATACTCCCCTCGGGTCATCTCCGGCATCACTTTAGTCAATCTGGGTTTCACCTTCCCCCTATAAAATCCGATCCCTTGACGACGCGAAAAATGACACAACGAAAAATGTAAAAGAGGGTGACGCCCGGAAGTGAAAACCCCCCCCTCCTCCCCTTTCCCGTGGCTGGGTCCGACCAGCAAGGGCCCCTTCCCCCCCCCCCCCCCCCCCTTAGGCTAGAGTGGGGCTTTATGACCTAACGGTTGACGCGTCCTTAATCCAAAAAAACCCAAAAAAGAAAAAAAACAGTGTTGTGGTTTTGTATTCAAAGGCCAAATGTCGTCCTATTTGAGATGCCCTGGGAATCTTCTACAGAACGGAAAATTTTTATCAACAGCTCAAAGACACGTGAAAATTGGATTAAACAAATAAGGAATGGGCTAGAAAGGGGGGGGACACATTCTTTTCCCAAAAAGCCCTCAGTGCACATTTTGTCGATTCAAGGAATTCAAATGCCCACAACTCCTTTAAAACAATAAAAACTTCCTTTTCAAACACAGCCCCGTCTTCTCGCAGGGTGTTTAAAAAAAAGCAATTTGGAAACACCACTTTTTTGAGTACGAAAAAAGATAAATTTAAAAATAAACCCATAAAAGTTTTTACATATACGGGGGGTGCAGATAGGACTTGCAGGGAAAATTTCTGATCTCTATTTTTGCTCCAAATGACTATGGAGTTTCGTATACTCTTCAGCAAGTAAACAACCCTTAAAATTCAGACACTGTCCCCACTGTGGTCTTCCCTCTTGTCTTGGGGCATTTCGACAAAAACCCGGTAGTCCGCTTGTATGCCAGTCAGGTTTCCCCTTGGCAGAAGGCGAAACCTCTTAGGGTACGTACGCTGAGAATTAAATCATGCCAAAACCCCCTCAAATCGGGTATTTTTAATGGAAATTGTCAGACACTTTGATAACAAAACCCGGGGAACCCTTCCAACGGGGTTAAGGTGTAAATTTTTTTAAACTTATAGTTTTAAAATGCCAAAAGTTTTAATTTTGTTTTTACAAACACCCGCCCCGGCTACAAAAAGCCGATTATTCTATTCGACCCTTTTTTTGTTTTTATAAAAAATCTCTTGCATACTTTTTCAAAAATTTTTAGAAAAATTTCCTGAACATCAAAAGGTTTACTTTGGTATTCACAGTGGATCGAAAATTGACACAGGGTTTGGGAAAGGGCCCTTTTATTGCTCCACCTTTAATAACTTTTAGGCTAAACGAAGTGTGTTTTATTTTCACTGCAGAGTTTTTCGCCATCCGTGAAGCTCTTTAAAACATTTCTTGTCGTTGTGGGGGAATACCTTTTGTGTTTTAGATAGCTTAAGTTCCTTCAACTACAAAAAAACCTTTATTTATCACATTTAGTACGACTCCCAAATTTTATTTGAAAAATACCTCTAAGGGGTAATAATAGATTTTTTCTGGATACCTGGACAGAGGCATAGAGGGGAAAAGAACACGCTGACGGGTGTAAGGAAATTCCCAACGTGGGGACGGATTTCAAACTAGTTCCCTTCCAGTGTCAAGAGTGGTTTAAGCAAAGATTGTTGGTTGCGACAGCATCGGTGTGTTTCAAATAAAAAAATTCGTAGTGTGACCACATTTACTAAAAAAATTGTCCACTCGTCCAAATCCACGTAGAGAAGAGGTGGGATTGTTTGGGCTTCTATAGGCCAAACACGCCTAACTCACGGATATCTTTAACCAAGAATAGGTTATTCCCCTAGTGAACCCTGTGATGTACCTTTAACCGTACATCATATGCTAGCAAATGTACCAAAAATGATGCCTTGCGCTGCAATTTGATCTCTCCCAACGGCGACAAAAATTTCTAAAATTTCTATACATAGTAATCATTTAACAAAATTTCATTTACATTAACAAAATTTTCTTTCTTTTCTTTTCCCCCTCGGGCCCGGGGGAGAATGGTCCGAGCATGGCTTGTACTCGTAAAAGGCGATTCAAGAGACAAATCCACCCCGCAAAATCTTAGTAAGAGCGAGTATCTTTCTCCCCCAAAATAGAGGCGAGCTCGGAAATTTTCGTCGGGACTTTGCCCCCCTTTCCCTTTCACCCCCCGGCGACGAGACAATGACCAAAGAAAAATGACAAAGACGATGACGACCCCGGACGTGAGAAACCCCCCTTCCCCCCCTTTCCCGTGCTGGGTTTTGACCAGCATGGGCTCCTTCTCCCCAACCCCCTTTGGCTAGAGTGGTGCATTATGACCTAACGGTTGACGTGTCCTTAATCCAAATAAACCAAAAAATCTTTCTTTTCTTTCTTTTCATTCACATACATAACTTTTATTTTGCTATTACTTTCATCATCATCATTTTATTTTGTTATTTATACACTTAGAAAACAATCTAATCATCAAACATACCTGCATTTACTCTTCTCATTTACTTCCATTCACAGGCGGCGCAATATGACCTAATCGGTTGAAGCGCCCTAGTTTCTCACGTCGTCGTAGTCGTTGGACGGAACTGTCACACGTAGTTCTGTTGAACTCAATGATGAACCCCTTCCTCCCGTTACCCGTGGCTGGTTCTGACCAGCATGGGCCCCTCTTCCCCACATCCCCTAGGCTAGAATGGTGCATTATGACCAAACAGTTGACGCGTCCTTAATCCAAATAAACAAAATAACATTGAGGTTTCAATAATAAACAAAAGTAAAAAAGACCTAAAGACCTTGCTTCAAGGTAGGACCATCCAGAAGACCGTGGTTTAGAATGTAATTGTTAAAGGAGGCTGAGAGTTTTATTATTGTGTTGATGTTCATTTGTTTTGTAGGCAAGTTTGTTGATTTTCATTGGCGTTGACGACCATTCTTCCAAGACGATCGAATTGAAAGTGCAAGAAAATGTGGTGAGCGCTAAAATACTATCGACATTGTACAAGTCTACAATAACATAAAGGTATTGCTGAATTGAATGTGGCCGGCAAACAAGAACACTGGTTAGCTGATATTTATGTGAAATGAAGAAACTACGTGGGACTTTCCTCCCCACATCCCCCAGGCTAGAGTTGCGCATTATAACATAACGGTTGACGCATCGTCATCGAATTACAAAAAAAAAAAAACTTCCTCCCCTACCAAAAGTCTTGTTCTACGACATTGGCTATCGTCCGTTATTTTACTTAAGCTAGTTGCGCATTATGAACCTCCGTTCTGAGGCTCGGGGTAGAATTGGCCCAGAGCATGGCTCTGCTAATCTTACAAGGCGATGCAAGAGAAAAAGTCCGCTCGCATGAAACATTAGCTAGTTAGAGAGGAGTATATAACTCCCCGAAACTAGTGGCAAACTTTTGACCCGTCTGGGGCCCCGGGAAGAATTGCCCCCCCCCCAGAGCATGGCCTCTGACTAATCTTACAAGGCGATTCAAGAGAAACACGTCCCGCGCCTCGCAAACATTAGCTAGCTTTTAGAGAGGAGTATTATAAATCCCCGAAACTAGTGGCAAACTTTGACCCGGCTGGGCTCGGGGTAGAATGGTAGAATTGGCCCAGAGCATGGCTTCTGCTAAATCTGACAAGGCGATTCAAGAGAAAAAGTCTCCGCCTCGCAAAACATTAGCTAGCTTAGAGAGGCAGATATAACTCCCGAAACTAGTGGCAAAACTTTTGACCCGTCTGGGCTCGGGGGGTAGATCGAATTGGCCCAGAGCCTGGGCTCTGCTAATCTTACAAGGCGATTCAAAGAGAAAAAGTCCGCCTCGCAGTGGGAGTATATTGACTCCCCGAAAAATAGAGGCGAGCTCTGGCCACGTCGTCGGGTACCTTGGCCCTTTCCCCCTTGAGACTCCCCGCGACGATGACCAATGACACAATGAACTATGACAAAGACGTATGACGACCACGACGTTGAGAAACCCCCCTTCCTCCGCCTTACCCGTGGCTGGTTCGACTAGCATGGCCCCTCTCCCCCCCCTAACCCAAAGCTAGAGTGGTGGCATTATGACCTAACGGTTGACGCGTCCTTAATCCAAATAATCCAAATCCATCTGCAATAGTCGTCGGGACAATTCCCCTTCCTTGGAAGACCTCCCCAAAGACGATGACAATGACACAACGAACGATGACAAAAACATATCCCCTAGGATAGAATAATGCACTATGATCTAACGGTTGACGGGCATTTAAACGTAACGAATCAGTTCATTGTGACGTCTGCAAATTGATCTCTCCCAATCATATGAAGAACTTCTATCATATGATAACGGCCACAAGCTTTCTAAATTTTTCATCCATAGTAATCTATTTAGCAAAATTAATTTCTCATCAACACATTTCTTTATTTTCTTTCTTTTCATTCACATACATAACTTTTATTTTGCTAAATTACTTTACATCAAATTTTTATATTTTTCTGTTCTTAAAACTTAAGAAACAATCTAATCATCAAACACAACATTAACTCATCTCATCAACTTTCAATATCACAGGCGGCGCAATATGACCTAACCGGTTGAAGCGCCCTAGTTTCTCACGTCGTCGTTCTCGACGGTTGCTGACGCGTGACAGAAAACGGACGGAGGGAGTCTCTCTTAAGAGTTATTACCAGACTTTCGCCAGGACTTGAGCGTGTTGTTTATATTTACACACTTTACTTAATAATTTATTATATTTATTATTAGTTGTAATGATACATTATTACATACAAATAAATTATTGCGACACATATGATGTACCTCTAACCGTACATCACAAGTAAGCAGAATGTACCAAATATGCCTTGCCTTGCTCTGCCAATTCGTAAAATGACTATTCAGGAGAATAATTCACTTGCAAAACATCAGTAGTAAGAGCTAGTTTTCACTGCCTAAACTTGAGGCGAGCTCAGGTGGTCGTCGCCTCCCTTCCTTTTACGACCTCCTGACGACGATGACTTCTATGGACACCACGAAGGTGACACCGTCGAAGTGAGAACTGAGAACTCCCCCGTTTAATGCCTTACCCGTGGCGGGTTCTGCAGTATAAGTCCCCTCCCTCCCCAACTCCCCAAGGCTATAGTGGAGATCATGACCTCAAACGATTGACGCGTCATTCAAATTAATAGTTTTCTATTCTGCTATTTTAGCATCACCATCTTTTCCATTTCATAATAAATAAGAAAACAATATATATAATCATCAAACACACAATCTAATATCACAAACACCATTTAATCATCTCATCAACTTTCATTATCACAGGGCGCCAATATGACCTAACCGGTTAAAGCGTCTTAGTTTCTCACGTAGTAGGTATTTTTGAAGCGAGGTAACTTACAAATTTTAAAAATTTGTAGTCATTTTAACAGATTCGCGCAACTATTCAAACCAAACGGAAATACGTGGGCCGTGACTTACGAGGGAAATCGTGTTGTTGTTTAGTTGTGAACGAAGGCGTGTGAGTCCAAACAAGCCGATACCAGTGTTGCTTGTTTCTGTTAGGAGCTTCATTCAGGCGTGAGTGGTCATAAGAGCTGTGGACATTTAAAACGGGTCTGATCATATATTTTATAAATAACTTTTAATTCAATTGGGGAATCTACAGAGCTCGTGCCTTACAACATTATAAGTCTCGGTCGCGCAGAGAACCATTGGACGTGGCTCTTGAACCAGCATTATAAGGACCCGGGAGAAGATATCCAGCATCCCTTTGACCAGCAACAGAGGTGTCTAACAACGCATGCTTTTAGTTTGCGGGCGGGTCGTGATACAAGAAGAATCAGATTGGGCAGTGCCAACTCGGGTTTTTGTCGGGTTTCACCTGATAGGATGAGAGAAGGCAACTAAAGGAAACTACAAGACAACTAAGAGATGACGACAGCGACGTGAGAACCTTTCTCCCCTTTTCCTCCCTCTACCCGTGGATGGGTTCTGACCTGCATGCGATCTACCTCCCCATCTCCCCTAGTTAGTGTGGCGCAAAATGTCCTGGTGACGCCCCCTTTTTTTTTTTTTTTTTTTTTCGTCCTAATGAATCCAAAAAACTACATTGCCTTGACGAACATCCAACGACGCGACGACGAAGACAACATTAACGATGAAAAAGACAATGACGACTAAGATATGAGAACCCCGTTTTCCTCCCTAACCCGTGGCTGGTTCTGAGCCGCATGGGCCTCTATACCCTATCCTTTAGGCTAGAGTGGACTTTGACCTAAACGGTTGACGCGTCCTTAACTCAATTAAACAAAATTCTTTGCACACAGTTAGTTGATATTGAATCTGCCGATTAAATACATTATTGGTGCAAGTTGTCCTCGAATCTACAAAAATTGCGATTGGATGCGGAGACACGCGTTATTGGCAATCGTCCCAATGTGGATTTCGCAACGTCAGTTGCACCATCGACCCACTTGCGTTCGATTAGGAGAAGTGTATCAAGAAGGGTTTGTTGCAAAAACAACATGTTGTTTGGTGCTAGCTTTTGACATTGAAAAAAGCAAACGATACAACATGGAGGTATAAGATACTTCAACAGATCACGGGAGTTGGGGTTTTAGAGGGCAATGCCAAATTTTTAGAAAACTTTTAAAAGATGGAATTTTCAAAGTGCGTGTTAACCAATTGTTTGTCAGTCTCGGTTCTCACTGGAAACAGGTGTACCACCGATGGCTCGGTCTTGTCGGTATCAATGTTTGATATTGGAATAAACAAGTTAGTGGATTGTATCCCATAAGAGCCTAATGTGCATGCCTATTTGTAGATGACCTGGGAAATCTTCTACAGATCGGTAAATTTATCAACAGCCAAAGACACGTGCAAATAGATTGAACAATATAAGTGAATGGGCTCGAAAGCGGGGGGACACGGATTCTCTCCCGGAAAAAAAATCAGTGCATCAATTTTGCCGTCGTGTCCAAGGAATCAAAATGACCCACAAAAAAACTATCGTTTAACAATGTTAGAACTTCTATTCCCAAAAACAATAGTCCGTTCTTCTCGGCATGGTGTTTGACAAAAAGCTAAATGGACAAGACCAAGTTGGTGAGTTACGCCAAAAAATGCATGGTGAAAATTCAACCTATTGAAAGTTCTATAATACATCTTGGGGGCAGTATGACTTGCATGTGAGAATTACGGATCTCTAGTTTGCTCCAAAGATGGATTATTTGATGTTTCGTATACTCTTCAGCAAGTACACAACCTTAAACTTCTAGACACTGTCCACCATTGTTGGGGGCTAGGTAGTGGGTGACGTGGCCGCCCGGATGAGGTCGTACGTGGGAGTGTCGCGGGGTGTCTTCCCGTTTTTTCGGTTTTTGGTTTAGTTTCGTTGTTAATTCGCTGATTTGTCGTCGTTCTCCTCCTGGTTTTTCTCGTTTGTGTTACGTTTTTTTTCATCCCGTCCGGTCTTTCTTCCTCGTTTCCTCGTGTGTTCCTCTCTTTTTTTGTTTTTTTTGTAGGCGTTTTATTTTTTCCCTCGTCACGTTCAAGTTCGATCGGCCGTATATATTTATGTATTGCTCTTGGTGCATTTCGAACAAGCCCGGTAGTCAGTTTGTATGCCGAGTCAGGCATTGTTTCTGTGTCCTCCCTTGGCAGAACGGAGAAACCTCTTGATGGAAATGGGTACGTATGTAATGGAAAATAAAGCTATGCCTAACCATCCAGCAAATCGGAATGTTTTTAACACGTCATTATGTCAGACACTTTGATAACAAACCCAAGGCAGCTCTTCCAAACGGGATAGAGGTAAACTTTGTTTAATCTTATAGAATTTCATCTGCCAAAAGTTTTTAATTTTGTATTTAGCAATAACCCGCCTGGTTTACACCAGAGGATTATGATAATTTGACCTTTGTCGTTTTGATAAAAAACTCTACTTGCGATAGTGTATTCAAATTACTTAGAGAGATTTGCCATGAAATCAAAGGTTTACTTTGGTATTCACAGATGGCTCAAAATTGACAACAAGGTTGGAAGTGGCTTTCATTTGCTCCACCCTTAACTGAAACGTTTCAGGCTAAAGCGAAGTGTGTTCACTTTTCACTGCAGAGGTATTCGCCATTCGTGAAGCTCTTAATACATTCTACGCTGTCGTTGTGGAGAATACCTTTGGTTCAGATAGTTTAAGTCATTCAAGCTATAGAACTCATGTATTTAAGTTCATCATGGGTACAAGACATCCAATTCATATTTGAAAAACTAACCTCTAAGGGGTTATATAATAGAGTTTTGCGGGATGCCTGGACACGTGTGGGCATAGATGGAAATGAACAGCTGATAGGCTGCAAGGAAGCTTCCCAGCGTCGCGACGTTGATTTCAATCTAGTCCCGTTTCCAGATTTCAAGAGTGGATTAAGCAACAGATTGTTGGATTTGCGACAAGATCCTTGGGATGTGTTGCAAAATAACAAATTGCGTATGTTGATGCCACATTGGACTAACAAAATTTCGTCCACCTTACGTCTCGATCTTCTCACGTAGAGAAGAGGTGGTTTTTGTTTATTGGAATTAAGGACGCGTCAAACCGTTAGGTCATAATGCACCCTCCTAGCCTAAGGGGGGTGGGGAGGAGGAGCCCATGTGGGTTGAACCAGCCACGGGTAAGGAGAGGAAAGTATTGTCTAGACTTCGTAATAGGGGGCAACACGCCAAAAACACGGATCATCTCTTAACCAAAGAGAAAAGGTTATGTCCCATATGTGACACATGTGATGTACCTTTAACAGTACATCATATGCTAGCCAGAATGTACCAAATATGATGCCTTGCGCACGCACTTTGATCTCTCCCAATCATATGAAGAATTCTATCATATGATACGGCGACAAACGTTCCAAATTTCTCAGCCAAAGTAATCTATTTACAAACTTTAATTAACTTCATACACATTTCTTCTTTTCTTTCTTTTCATCCCATACATAACTTTATTTTGCTATTACTTCTGCATATTCATTTATTTGTTATTTTATACACTTAGAAAACAAATTTATCATCAAACATTCCTGCATTAACTCTTCTAATTTACTTTCATTCACAGGCGGCGCAATATGACCTAACCGGTTGAAGCGCCCTAGTTTCTCACGTCGTCTAGGTTCAGTAACTATCTGTATCTATTCCGGAGCTAACTCACGGATATATCTTTTAATCAGAGATAAAGGTTGTTCCCAGATTTGCCACAATCATGTGATGCTAGCAGATTGTACCAAATATGATGCCTTACACACACAATTTTATCTCTCCCAATCAAATGAAGAACTTCCATCATATCATAACGGCGACAAACTTTCAAAATTTCTCATTCAAAATAATTTTTTAAACAAATTTTGTTTCACAACATTCACTTTTCTTATATTTTCTTTTAACAATGACCACTATCAATTTCTTTTATTATATAATATACATTTAGAAAACAATCTAATCATCAAACACATCATTAACTCATTTTATTTACATTTAATATCTTAGGTGACGCAATATGACCTAACCGGTTGAAGCGCCCTAGTTTCTTCCGTCATTTAACTGGCCATGGATATTATATCCGTCTTTACCTGCAGGTTCTGAGCACTGAATGATGCCTGTATCGCTCTCTCGCGGCATCACCGAACCAAGGTAAAACAACAAGTTTCTGCCCCTCAAAGCATTTTCCGGTCGGTACTTTCTGCCTTGACTACCTCTCACAGTTGACCAGACGAGAAACTCCATGATTTGGATGGACGAGTTTTATTTCGTGACTGATTGCTAGAAGTTCCGTGAATAGACTACAATGAAACGATCTATTTTGCAACAATGCCTTGCAAATCCAAGAGATCCGTGTAATCTTCTTTCGAACACTTATCCCCCCGTCTGGGCCCGGGGTAGAATTGGCCCATAGCATGGCTCTGCTAATCGTAAAAGGCGATTCAAGAGAAAAAGTCCACCTCGCAAACATCAGCTAGAAAGAGCGGAATATCTTACTCCCCGAAATTAGAGGCGAGTTCTGGCAATCGTCGTCGGGGACCTTGCCCCCTTCCCTTGACGACTCCCCGGCGACGATGACAATGACATAACGAACGATGACAAAGACGATGACGACCGCAACGTGAGAAACTGCCCTTCCTCCCTTTCCTCGTGGCTGGTTCTGACCAGCTTGGGCCCCTCCCCCCCCCCCCCCTCCCCTTAGGCTAGTGTGGTGCATTATGACCTATCGGTTGACGCGTCCTTAATCCAAATAAACCAAATCGAACACTTATCATAGCACAGGGTGTGGGCTCTTGAATGGCATGACAATCATGTTAAGGTCAACAAGACAAACACTGTAGGGAATTTGCACCATCATTTTATACCATTGTATTTAAAGATAATATCGATAAGTTCAGATTATTTATTTCGATTTGGACTTGTTAATACAGAGAAATTAAATAATTAAAATTTGCGACTATATTTTCGCCCTAAAACCATGTTTGAATGATGCGCCATGTTGATGATAGCTATTAAAAATAAAGAAGACATGCGCACTTCACACAGGATTTATATGCTTTAAAGAAATACATAAGTCTTCGAATGTTTTAACTTTGATGCTATAGTAGGCATCATGCCCACGAATTTTCTGTCGTTGTCTAGGCCGAAATCATTTTGATAGTTTTCCCCGAAAATGTCTTTGACCTTGAGGTTGTTCAATGCACCCTCATGCAGATCCCCCCGTAGTAAGTTTAGTTATAAGCCCAAATTATTTCGGTGAGGAACCCGGGTAGTTCTCCAATATTTATCTTGTCTTTAGACGGTTCCTGACAGTTTCTGCGTCATCAAACAATGTCTTTGATCTTGAGGTTGTTTTAATGCACCCTCATGCAGATCCCCTCGTAGTAATTTATAATAAGCCCACCCTTATTGTCGGTGTGATAATGCGGGATTCTCCCAAAATTGAAATCTTGTCATTAGCGGTTCCCCCCGACAGTTTCTGCGTCACAAAAATAATTCTTTTATCTTGAGGGGTTTTTCAATGACCCTCATGCAGATCCTCGTAGTAAGTTTAGTAAATAAGCCACCCTTTTGTCGGGGATGAAATGTGGGTAGTTTTTCCAATATTGAATCTTTTCATTAACGGTTCCTGACAGTTTCTGCGTCACAAACTAATGTCTTTTATCTTAGGTTTTTCAATGCACCCCAGCAGATCCCCCCCGTAAATTTAGTAATAAGCCCCCCTTTTGCGGTGATGATAATGTGGGTAGTTCTCCAAAATTGAAAACTTGTCTTTAGAAGGTTCCTGACAGTTTCTGCGCTCAAACTAATGTCTTTGATCTTGAGGTGTTTAAGCACCCTATGAGATCCCTCGTAGTAAATTCAGTTATAAGCCCCCCCTTATTGCGGTGATATAATTCTGGGTAGTTCTCCAATATTGAATCTTGTCTTTTGGGCGGTTCCTGACAGTTTCTGGTATCAAACTCTTTGGCTAGCTAGTCACCGTGCGTCCCGAAGAAGTTGATCATGTCATGCTCAACGGTTTCACATGATACGTATACGATAGCTTGTAATAGGGCAGTAGGCCTATATGACTTCCCGAAACTAGAGGCGAGCTCTGGCAATCGTCGTCGGGGACACCTCCCCCTTCCCTTGACGACCTACTCGACGACGATGACAATGACACAATGACAAAGACGATGACGACCGGGACGTGAGAAACCCCACCTTTTATTCCTCCCTGGTTCGGACCAGCATGCGTCCCTCACCCAATATCCCCTAGGCTAGAGCGGCGCATTATGACCTAACGGTTGATGGGCCCTTAATTCAAATAACCATTACATTAGGATTTCATTCTTTTGTTCGTAAAACTTGAAGGCAATATCAACATCAAACACACCATAAAAAACTCATTAGGCCTACATTAACTTTCCATGACACTGGCGCCGCAATATGACCAAATTGGTTGAAGCGTCCTAGTTTCTCACGTCGTCGTCATACGTCTCCTAATGTTCCAACCGACTAAAGTGGTGCAAAACAAGATTCTGCATGAGTCCCTTTCCCCGCTCCTTCCCGTCTGGGCCCGGGGGTAGAATTGGCCCAGAGCACGGATGTGCAAATCGTACAAGGCGATTCAAGAGAAAAAGTCCACCTCGCAAACATCAGCTAGTAATAGGGGCGTATATTACTCCCCAAAACTAGAGGCGAGCTCTGGCAAACCGTCGTCGGGGACCTTGCCCCCTTCCCTTGACCACTCCCCGGCGACGATGACAATGACACAACGAAAGATGACAAAGACGATGACGACCACGACGTGAGAAAACCCCCTTCTTCTTCTTACCCGTGGCTGGTTTTGACCAGCATGGGCCCCTCCCCCCCCCCCTTTTGGCTAGAGTAGTGCATTATGAACTAACGGTTGACGCGTCCTTAATCCAAATAAACCAAAAAATCAAAATTCTCATTGGTTATCTGATCCAAATGGAAGTAATTCATTTTTAACCTGTTAGCACACAGCTCTGAACTTTACGAATTTAACACCTGCTAAGTTTTAATTGATTTTTAAAGTAATTTTTAAACGTACTGTTTTCACATGATTTCATAATAATTATATAATGTTATATAGGCTTATGATAAACGCACCCTCAAAACGCTTTTAAAAAATCTAGGTCTGTGCGCCCCAGACCATTAGCTGGGGGGACCTCCGCCCACAGACCCCCCATTGTACGAAAGCATGTAAATTTGTTTGGAAACAGCGTACAAACTAAAATAAAATAACGTTTATATCACTGGGTTCATCTATTAATCTGACTGACCACAGTGCTTCAACATGATCAAGGCTAGTTGGTCTTGTGGCATTTCCACATCCATCCTAGAGAAGAGTGGCGCATTATGACTTAAAGGTAAACGCGCGTTAATCTGACTGACCACAGTGCTTCAACATGTTCAAGGCTAGTTCGTCTTGTGGCATTTCCACATCCCCCTAGGGTGGAGTGGCGCATTATGACTTAAAGTTTAACGCGCGCTTAATCACAAAACACTAAAAAAAAACACTGTTAAAACTGACATCTTTTACACTCTCATTTATTTTATATATATACTTACAAAACGTAAAAAACTACATTGTCGCATTAGGCAAAATATCACCTAACGGTTGACGCGCCCTTAAACCTAATAAACTTTTATAACAACTTCAATCTATAAACTTATAACATCACATGCGGCGCATATGACCTATACCCGGTTGGAGTGCCCTGGTCTCTCACGGCTTCATTACACTCGCATTATACTCCCCGAAACTAGAGGCAAGCTCTGGCAATCGTCATCGTGGACACACACTTCCTTCCTTTGACGACGTCCTGGACGGCGACTAGATTGACAAAAGCGATCACTACCTCGAACAAATAACCCCCCTATCCTCCCCCTCCTAACCCTTAACTCATAAGACTTATCTTTTTTTAAATTAGAAAACAAAATAATCATTAAACGCACCATAATCTCACTGTATTAACTTTCCATATCACAGGCGGCGCAATATGACCTAACCGGTTGAGCGTCCTTATTTCTCACGTGGTTTTTAATTCTGTGATTTTGGATATGGGCTTGTACGTCGGGGTATACCGTCTGCGACGACCACCCTATTTGCCGGCCGTAATCGCAGCCGTCGAGGCGACCGCCCTGCCTCCGCCGCCACGTGCCTCCCCATATCAAACACTTCTGTTCTACATACATGCAACATACGAAAAAATTTTTTTGTTTTCTTGTACGTCGGGGTATACCGTCTCGTCCCCCCCGGGCCCTGGGCCCGGGGTAGAATGGGCCCAGGCTTTCCCCCTCCTCGGTTTCATCGGTAAAGGGCGAAAAAGGGGCCCATCGTGGGGACCCCTCAAAAAAGTTTCTTGAGGTGACTGGAGATCGAAAAGGGGGGTTTCTCTGCATATTTTTTTCCCACTTTCCCCCACACTCACATTTATTTCTAAAACCCATATCTATTTATTTTTTTTTTCACTTTTTCTACTCTTCACCATAAATGCGGGCCCCCCTTTTGTTCTAAACGTCTACCCCGTTTTTGGGCCGGGGCGGTGGCGCCCCGTGCCGGGGAAAGGGGGGGAAACCCTTTGGTTGTTGAGGAAATGTTTCTTGCAAAAAAACCAGGGCCCCAAACAGGGGCAACTTTGGCCCACCTGCTTCATCATAGACGGGGGGTTTTCAAAAACCTACCCACCTGGGTAAATGGGCGGTGCAACATTTTTGTCACCATTTTTTGTTGCCCCTTGGGCACCGGACATAGTTTTGCGTAGGTTGAAATGTACCAATGTGGAGACAGGGGAAAAAAAGGGTCGGGACCCGGGACCACACGGTAAAAGATCTATTGCGTCTTATGTTTTTGGGCCCGGGAAAACCCCCAAATTGGCTTTTTTCCCCCATACCATCCTGATGAAAAAAAAAAATTTTTTAATGTTTACAAGGCCCTTTTGTGGTAGAAAAACGGGGGCTATTTTAGCCCTTTTTTCCGGGAAATTTTGTAGGTTGCCCCCTTTTTTCTACTAGGAAAAAAACTTAATCACCCAATCACCCCTTTTTTCCCCATCCCCAAAACAAAAAATTCCTTTAAAAGGGAAAAGACCTGGTCTTTTATTTGAACCAAAATAACACTTGACATTTAGGGTTCCAAAAACTAAAAACCTATTACAAAACCCCCAAAGGGAATTTTGACAAAAAAACCCTTTTAAAAGAAAACACAACATTTTTTAAAATATCATTCATTGAAAATTGCAAAAGCGATTCAAGGAGTGGGCAGGTCCTGTAAAATCATACGGAAAATGCAAATTTTTGGATTGCTTCGGGTTTTTGAGACTGTTTAAGGTTTTAACCCCCAGCCCTGAACTTTTTATTTAAAACCCCCAATTTTTTGACTACCTTTTTGGAAATCGAATTTTAAGCCGCATAAAAACACTTAAAAATTCAAAAGGGGAATTATTAGTTGTTCGGATCAAAAAATAGTTCCCAATGAGGAAATTTAAAAAGGGGAAATTTCCCCCAAAACCAAGGTGCCCTTGACTTGTTTTAAAAAATGACCCGTGTTGATGGAAAAAAAATTTCCAACTGGCACAAAAATCCTCACCCCCCCAGCACTAAGGACTTACCTAAAAAGGTGTTAGTAAAAATCCACATTTTAATTCAGAACCAAAATCCAAACCCATGAGATGCTTCCCCTTTTCCCAAAGATTTGGACCCCCAAAAGAATGTCTGAAAGTCTAAAACCAAATTTGCAGGAATTGCGGTTTAAAACCCAAAAGGGTGAAGTGCAGTGTAACTCCAAACGAGGGGTGTCAATTGTAGTGGTCCCTGCTTCTTTTTCCCCGTGTTTGTCCTGAGGGACGGAAAAAGAAGAAGATTTGTGGGGAATAATGGGGGTTTTAAAAAAATTAAATGTTCATGAGGAAAGGGAAAAGGGGGTATAACAAATTACCACACCATTAATCTTTCCGTATCATTTGCGAAAGCTGTAACACCCAAATAGTAGAGGCAAAAATTGCAACAAATCGGAAAAAACCCAGAACATCTCTAAACCCCAAACCTATAAACCCCCAAGCTATGCGGCTACCAGCCATGTTTGAAGACTTACCTTGGTTCAGGAGAACCCCAAGCTAAAGGAAACTTTTGAAGCTTTGGGTTTTGGGATCAGAAATCCCTAAAAGATCAATTAAAAGAACAGAAAAGAAACAACGGACAGGAAAACCCCTTTCCCAAGAGTTAATTTCCCTGACTCGATCTCAAATTCCGAGGGGAAAAATTTAAAGAAAAATTTAATCAACAGCAAGACGTAAACACAATGTTGATGTTCAAGTTTAAGAAAAATTTACCAAAATTTCCCCAAAAAGGGGGAAAAAACACAGAAACCTTTAAAGGGGTTTTTTAGGGGGCCCCAAAATGTAAAGAGGTTTTTTAAAGATTCCCAACCAAAAAAAAACCAGCCCCCCACGTCTTTCATTTAAACTGTGACATTTTGGAGGTCGGTTAGGGAAATGAGAATCCTTTTAATATTTTAAAAACCCAAAAGGGGAAAATTTAAAAAATAACCTGTATTTAAGAAAACTACAACATCTATAAATTTTAAATGGTACACTAATATCGTGGAATTGAGAGGATTTCCCCAAAATTGGCCAAAAATTCTAGAAGAGTTTACGGGCACCCCTTACAAAAAACACAACCCTTGATCTTATTATTACAAGAAACTTTTTTAAACCCCAAACTGAAAACCCTCCCGGTTTAAAGGGTTTCAATTTTACCGAAGGATTAATAGGGGGTGAACGGGGCCACGGGGAGGGTTCCATTCTGGTGCTAATCTGTGAAAATTCCCCACTAAAATTCCATTGACAACTCGCCTTAAAGGCCGTCGCCTTTTTACAGTTTTAAAATTTCCTGAAACCACATTTGCTGTATTTACTTTCCACCACCTTTAAATCATTAGCAGCCCCCGCGATATGGAGGCATTTTTTGGGATAAATTTACGGGACCCGAAATTTTGGGGTGGTGTTTTTTAAACGCTCACCATACTAAATTTGGGGATCATTTTTTTTCTGTAAAGGGGGTTTTTTTTGTGGGCAGATTGTCTACAAAAAAGATGTTTCATTGTTGAATACGGGCCAGATGACTCATTTCACTTTCACATTCTGGCACTTTTTCAGCCATGAATTTGGGTCATGTGTACACCTTTGGGCTTATCGTTTTAAAAATCTCGAGCAAAAATGTGCTTGATGAAATTTAAAATGGAAGTGATCAATTTTTCCCTTTTGGTGAATGTATTAAACTACAATAGGCCAAACAATCCCGGGCAGGGAAAGGAGACTTGCACAAGCTGTTTTTGGGGAAAATTTCCAGGAAAAAATTTGGGGAAGTCTCTTTGGGTCAAGGTGGACTTTTTTTCTAGTTCCTGTGACCCCAAAGTGCTTGTCAATAAAAATTTGAAGGAAATTTCTTGCTTGATCAGCTATGCCCCCATACCACTGACTAGTGGTGAACAACCCTCGTCTGTCGTCCCCCCGGTGGAACAAAGATTGTGAAAAGGGCCCTCAAGGCAAAGAAAGCAGCTTTTAAAAAATTAAAAAACATTTCCTAAAATTTGAAAATTTAAAACCTTTTCCCAAACACGAGAGAGCGAACACGAAAAAACCCAATTAATCAAACCCTAGTAAAAGGGGGTTTATGGCAAGAGTATGTATCTTCTAATTAATTTTTAGCCCCTCTTCCACGGGTGTTGGGAAAAAGGGTTAAATCAATTTGTGGACTTCCCGGTAAAAACCATACCCCTATCAAAAGGGTGGGCGGTCAAATTTGTTACTACTCCCGCAAGTGGGGGGCTTTCAGTACTGGGTACACATTTTTGCTCGGTTAAACCCTAATGCACGAAAATTTATTTCAGAATTTCTAGGGACACAAGCATTTCAGAAACTCGAAAAATTAAATTTTTCATCGGAAAAAGGGGAGCCAACAAAAGAGCGTTCTCTTTTTTGGGAAAAACCCTATGGCGTTAAGCTCATTACGTCGCACACGGTGGGGGAAGACAAAAACACAAAGACATGTTTGGGCCCTGACTGATCCCTCATTGGGGAATTTTTTTATTTTATTTTTTTAAAATTTTTTTGGTTGTCTGACATATTTCCCGATAGTTGGCGGGAGGGGCCATCTTTAAATTTCCCTTCTCAAACCCCAAAAAAATAAGTCGATGCCGACTTCATATCGCCCTATTTCCCCTGACAAGTTGCTTTTTGGGAAATTTTTTTCGAAAAAGGGGGATCAACCCAAACGACTAACGTGGATCTGGAGACACGCGGTTTATTGGCGAAAGTCCTTTTGGATTTCTCAACGTTTTTTTTTTTTTTTTTTTTTTTTTTGGGGGGGGGGTTTCCCATCGACCATTGGGTTTGATTTTGAACCCTTTATTCAAAAAGGGTTTTTTTTGCAAAACAAAATGTTTTTTGGGGGTGCTTTTTTACATTGAAAAAAGCTACGATTTCAACAGGGGGATATAAAAATTTTTTCCAAAAAGATTCACGAATGGGGTTTTCGAGGGCACAAAGCCAAAATTTTTAGAAAACTTTTTAAAAAAAAATAGAACTTTCAAAATGCGGGGGGGGGGTTAACAAAGTTTTTGGGCGACTCGTTTTCACTAAACGGTTTTAAACCCCAAGGCTGGTCTTGTCGGTATCACTTTTTTGCTATTGGAATAAAAAATTGTAGGTGGATTGTATCCCCAAAAAGCCTAAAGTCGTTCCTATTTGTAGATGACCCGGGTCTTCTCCCGATTTGGTAAAAATTTAAACAACAGCTTTAAAGAACGTGCAAATTGGGGTTGAACAATATAATGAATGGGCTCGAAAACGGGGGGGGGGCGATTTCTCCCGAAAAAAAATCAGTGCATTCATTTTTTCCTCTTCAAGGAATCCAAAATGACCCACAACTATCGTTTAAAAAAATGTAGAATTCTATTTTAAAAAAAATGTCCGTCTTCTCGGCATTTTGGGTTTTTCAAAAACAAATTTGGGGAAAGGCCCACGTTGTTGAGTTTTCCAAAAAAAGCATTTTTGAAAATCAATCCTTTTGGGAAAATTCTCAGTAAAACATAGTGGGGTGCGATAGGCCCTTTCATGGGAGAAATTTACGGGTCCTTTGTTTGCTCCAAGAAAGGGAACCCAAAGGATGTTTTGTATACTCTTCACAGTAACACAACCCTTAAACTTCTAACACTGTCCACCATTTTTGGTCTTCGTATTGCTCTTGGTGGCATTTTTGAACAAGCCCCGGGAGTCGCTTTATGCCGGTCAAAGGGGTGTCCCCCCCTTAGCAGAACGGAGAAACCCCTTGATTTGGGGCGTATGTTAAAAAAATTAAAGGGGTATGCCCAACCCTCCACAAAACGGAAAGTTTTTTAAAACGAATTGTCAAAACACTTTTATAACAAACCCCAAGGGATTTTTTCCAACGGGATTAAAATGTAAACTTTTTTTAATCTTATAGAATTTCTTTTGCCAAAAGTTTTTAATTTTTTATTTAGCCCAAAAACCCGCCCTGGTTTTTCACCAGAGCCGATTTTATTTTGAAACCTTTTTTCGTTTTGATAAAAACTCTTAAATTTGGGGATAGTGTATTTTTAAAATTAACTTTAGAAAAATTTTCCAGAACATCAAAGGTTTACTTTGGTATTCCCCGATTGGTCCAAAATTGACCAAAAAAGGGGTTTTTAAAATGCCCCTTTTTTTTCCCCCACCTTAACTGAACCCTTTCAGGCTACGGACGTGTGTTAGTTTTCACTGCAGAGTTTTTCGCCATCCGTTTAAGCTCTTAAATACATTTACCTTTCGTTTTGGAGAATCCTTTTTTTGTTCAGAAAAGCTTTTAAATTCACTTCCCAAACTTAAAAATCATTTATTCTAGTCATTTATTTGGTACAAACATCCCAAAATTTTAATTTTTGAAAAAACTAACCTCTAAGGATATTAATAGAGTTTTGCTGGAACCTGGAACAAAAAGGGGGGGGGGCAAAAAAAGGGAAATGAAAACCCCGCTGATCGGGCTGCTAAGGAAGCTTCCCCGCGTCCCCCACGTTGAATTTTAATCTTTGTTTTCCCCTTCCGTGTCAAAAAGTGGATACAAGCAAAGAAAAAGTTGGATTTGCGACAAGCATCGGGGGGATTTTGTTGCCAAAAAAACAAATTGCAAAAGTGGATGCCCACATTGGCTAAAAAAATTCTCCCCCCTACCTTCCTTTCCCCTCTCACGTAGAGAAAAAGGTGGTTTTTGTCTAGAATTCGTATAGTCCCTACACGCCTTAAAAACACGGATATCTCCCTTTAAACCCGAGAAAAGGTTATTTCCCCTATGTTACACTGTGATGTACCTTTAAAACCCTGAAACATTGCTAGCCCGATGTGCCAAAAATGATGGGGTTGCGCACGCAAAATTTTATCTCTCCCAACTAAAGAAGAAATTCTTCAATGATAAAGGCGACAAACTTTTTTTAAATTTTTTCATCCATTGTAATCTATTTTTAAAAAAATTTTTAAATTTACATCTTAACATTTTTTTTCTTTTTTTTATTTTCATTTACTACATAAAATTTTTTTTTTGCTATTTCTTTTCCCTTTATTTATCAATTTATTTTTTTATTTATACACTTAGAAAAACAACAATCCTATCATCAACATACCGCATTCACTCTTCCATTTCCTTCATTCACAGCGGCGAAATATACCTAACCTTTGAAGCGCCCTAGTTTCTCACGTCGTCGTCGTCGTCATACCGTCTGCGACGACCACCCTATTTGCCAGCCGTAACCCGCAGCCGTCGAGGGCGACCGCCCCCTGCCTCCGCCGCCACGTGCCTCCCCATATCAAACACTTCTGTTCTACATACATGCAACATACTTTGCAATGTTTATGGGGTCTTGTACGTCGGGGTATACCGTCTGCAAACGACCCACTCCTATTTGCCGCCGTGATCGCAGCCGTCGAGGCGACCCCCCCTGCCTCCCCGCCGCCCGTGCCCCCCAATCCACCTTCTGTCTACATACGTCAACAACGTGCAATGTTTATGGGCCTTGTACGACGGGGTTTACCGTCTGCGACGACCACCCTATTTGCCGGCCGTGATCGCAGCCGTCGAGGCGACCGCCCTGCCTCCGCCGCCACGTGCCTCCCCATATCAAACACTTCTGTTCTACATACATGAAACATACGTGCAATGTTTATGTGTCTTGTACGTTAGATATAAATTCGTCTTCAATAGGAGTCGTGTGGGAAATGAAGCCCGCGCAGTGCCGGGAAAGCCCATATTTTTTTATTGAAACTCAAGCCTATTGACAATTGTATTGTATCTACTTAAAAGATAAACTCCGTGTTTTCCCTGGGTTGCTAGATTCAAATGGGGCGCAGTTTTTTTCTGATTTTTGTTTATAATAGTTTTTCTCATTTACTTTTTCTGCTTCACGGGGCCTCGATGTGTCAAGGGGTCGCCCCCTGACTGACGACTGTGTGAAAAACCACTGACAATGACACAGACGAAGTCAACCCTAATGTGGGGGAACCTTGTTCCTCCGCTTTGGATAAAATAAATATAGTTTATAAACTAACTAATTAAGTACATTATCCCAGGAGGCGCAATTGGAATAACGGTTTACGCGCCCACAACCCTAAAACACTTCAAACTTCATTAAAGTACCGTGAAGTAATTTTTTATTCACATCTAACTTACTTTTTTCCCATTTTTTTATTCAATTTTTTTTTCTTTTGCTGTCTCTATCATCATCAACATTTTCCTTTCGTTTATAAACTAGAAAAAAATATGTCTTCAAACACACTATAAACTAATTTTTTTTTACTTTCAATATCACTGGCGGCGCAATATGACCTTTATTGGTTGAAACGTTTTTGGTTTCTCATGTAGTCGTCTTCTGGAATTTGGACCCTCGCTCCGTCTAAGCCCCGGGTAGGAATTGGCCCAGAGCATGGCTATGCTAGTCGATAAAAGGCGATTCAAGAGAAAATTACAACTCGGAAACATCATCTTATATGTCACGGAGTATTTAATCCAAAACTTGAGGCGAGTTCTGGTAATCAGTGAGTTGGATACTTCCCTCTCCAGCGGTTCTGACCAGCATTGGATTTCCTCCTTATATCCCCTAGGCTAGAGTGGTGCATTATGACGTAAAGGTTGACGCGCCTTTAAAAATTGATGATCCAAAAAATAAAATGGGTTTTTCCATTAAACTTCTATTTAATTTAAAAGCAACCTAAAACGCATTTTAACAAAATAAACCTTTGTTACGCTGACATTTTTATTCTAATTAAATTTTTCAAACCGACAAGACACAATAGGCGCAATATGACCTTTCCCAGTTGGTGCGCCCTCGTTTCTTACTTTGTATACTCGCAGTATCCGCCCGCATGACGACTATGCTCTCATCAGATTTAGTGGCGATATTATGGAATTTATAGCTTTGATTCTTCAGAACACCCAAACAGCTCGAACAACATGAACGATGACATTGACGATGACAACCGCGAAGTTTGATCCACTTCCCAAATTTTGAGAGATATGGAATTTCCCTTTCATATCCATAGGATAGAGTGGCTCAAACGGTTGACGCGCCTTAAACTTTATATTCAAAATCAACAATATTTTTTCTCATTCTCATTGGGAGTAATTTGTGTGACAAATTTAATTCAATAATAAACATTTTATTC
Source organism: Sweltsa coloradensis (assembly GCA_024449915.1). Classification (NCBI taxonomy): domain Eukaryota; kingdom Metazoa; phylum Arthropoda; class Insecta; order Plecoptera; family Chloroperlidae; genus Sweltsa; species Sweltsa coloradensis. Next base: position 34,616 of record JAMZAV010003051.1, read on the forward strand.
ATTGAGAGTAAGTAATTTATTTATCATATAAACTAGGAAACGCTCAGTTGGACGCGTTGAAAAAGCGCGGTGCACGTGCTATAGCTAACCCTCATTGCACATTTTTTTAATTTAAAATTTGCGACGTTCGCTGTCCACGGCGCCATGTTTTCCCAAAATTATTTATTATTGCCAAGGTATTTGGGTTTTTTCTTTGTGGATAAAATCACCGCCATCTAGAGGACCTTGACATCATTTCCTTGGGAAAACTATTTTAACTCTTTGGTAACATAATTATAATACACTGCTTCCTCGATAGTATTTTGATTACTTCTAGGTGGCAGTGCAAAGTGACCAGCAACCTCGTGCTTGCGGAGGGGCAAAATTTCAACTCGATCCGAGCCTCCGTTCAAACGTTATGGCGAGACAATCCGAAAAAAAAACAAAAACAGTGACTATTTTTTCCGGGAGAAGAAAAAATGGAAAACGCTCGCTTAGCTCGCCTTAATACCCCTGCCATCTCCACTTCCCCTAAGAATAAAGTATATCATACATCCTTTAACCATACATCATATGCAAGCAGAATGTACCAAATATGATGCCTTGCACACGCAATTTGATCTCTCCCAATCATATGAAGAACTTCTTTCAAATTTCTCATCCATAGTAATCTATTAAACAAGATTTAATTCACATCGTATGTATACATTTCTTGCTTTAATTTTAATTTTTTTCTCAAACATAACTTTTATTTTGCTATTACTTTCATCATCATCAATTTTTTTTTGTTATTTTTATTAAACCCCCGTCTGGGCCCGGGTAGAATTGGCCCAGAGCATGGCTCCCGCTAAACGTAAAAAACGATTTAAGAGAAAAAGTCCACCTCGCAAACACCAGCTAGAAAGAGCGAAATATCTTACTACCCGAAACTAGAAGCGAGCTCTGGCAATCGTCGTCGGGGACCTTGCCCTTTTCCCTTGACGACCCCCCGGCGACGATGACAATTACACAACGAACGATGACGAAGACGATGACGACCGCGACGTGAGAAATCCCCCGTCTGGGCCCGGGGTAGAATTGGCCCAGAGCATGGCTCTGCTAATCGTAAAAGGCGATTCAAGAGAAAAAGTCCACCTCGCAAACATCAGCTAGAAAGAGCGGAATATCTTACTCCCCGTAAATGAGGCAGCTCTGGCAAACGTTCGTCGGGACCTTGCCCCCTTCCCTTTGACGACCCCCCGGCGACGATGACAATGACAAAACGAACGATGAACAAGACGATGACACCGCGACGTGGAAAATCCCCTTCCTCCCCCTTACCCGTGGCTGGTTCGACCCGCTGGGCCCCCTCCTCCTCCCCCTTAGCTAGAGTGGTGCATTATGACCTAACGGTTGACCGCGTCCCTTAAACCAAAAAAAAAAAATAACCCCCTTTCCCCCCCTACCCGTGGCTGGTTTCGACCAGGGGTCCCTCCTCCTCCTCCCCCTAGGTAGAGTGTGCATTATGACCCTAAGGTTGACGCGTCCCAAACTCCTTCCAATCCTAGACATTAATCATCAAACATTCCTCATACTATCCATCACTTTTCCCCCTTGAAAACAAATTTAAACCCCCAAAAACGAGTAACATTTCGGGCCTTTAAATTTTTTTTTTTCCTCAAACAGAACTTTTCCCCCTTTTGGGGCCCAAAATTTTTTTCCCCAAGAAGGGTTTTGAAATTTTTTTAAAAAAAACCCCCTGGGGCCAAAATAATTGGAAAGAGCGGTTTTTAACCCCCGTAAAAAGGCGATTTAAGGGGGAAATTGGCCCCCTTTCCAAACCCCCCCTTTGGGACAAAATACTTAAAAAACCCAAAACAGACAGACCGGAATGCGCGGGGGCCCTTTTTTGGTTTTTTCCTTACACACCCCCCAACCCCTTGCCTGAACCAACAGCCGGGGTGCGCCCGCCCTTAAAACCCCCCTCCCCCCGGGGTGTTGGCCGGCCCCCTTGCAAAATGTGGCGTTCGGAGAAAAATTTTATGAAAAACCATTTCGCCTGGGGGTTTTTGGGAAATTTTACCCCCGAAATTAGAGTGGAGTTTGGAATGTGGTCGGGGATTGTTCCCTTACCCCCCCGCGAATGTACAAGGGAAAAGAACGAGGGGAAAAGGTGCGTTGGCACGTGGCCCCCTTTTTTCCCCAACCCCAAAGGGGGTTGGACCACCGGGGGCCCTCCTCCTCCCCCCCTTACGGTAAGGGTTGATTAGGAAAAGGGGGAAAAGGTTTAAATAAAAATCAAATAAAAAGAGGGGGCTTTTTTAAAGTTTGGGCCCCCCTTTCCCCTTGGTTGAGGGGCGGGTTTTTTTAAAAACCCCCGGTTTTGGAGGGTTTTAAAAAACAAAAAAAAATAATTACTTCAAATCCATACAAAAAAAACCCCTTATAAACAAAACATTCCCTGTTAACTTTTCTCATAAACTTTCATTCACAGGCGGGGCGCAAATAGAGTATGACCAAAACCGGGTTGGAACCCCCCCTATTTTTCTAAATTTAGTCAGGGCAATTAAATCTTTGGGCAAAAAGGGCTCTTTAGGAAAGAAGGGTTGGGGAAAATTAGCTGTCGGGGTCGGGAAACCTAATTTTATTTTTGGTGAGGGACCCGGGCCCCCCCTTTCCCCAAAACCCAATTTATCCGTGACCCCAACTTTTCACTAAATTTTATCAAAAAATTTACAATTCTTTAAAAAAAAAAAAATCACCTTATGGTGGGTGGTGAAAACACAATTTGGGTTTCAGTTTTAAAAATTACAATTAATTGTTAGTTAAATTTTTTGCTCTAAAATAAAGAGTAAAAATTTTTAAAAATCCGGGACAAGCCGGGGGGGCTTTTGGGGGTGTGTTTTAGCTGACGTTGTTTTCCATTACCCCCCCCCAACAAAAAATAAACTTACAAAAACACACGAAAATCAATCGGAATTTAAGGGCCCCCGGGGGTAAAATTTTCCCCCAGAGCATGGCTCCCCAAATCGAAAAAGGCGATTCAAGAAAAAAGCCCACCTTTCGAAACCCTCAGCTAGTAAAAAGGGGAGTATATGTCTACCAAAACTAGGGGCGACTCTGGCAAATCGTCGTCGGGGCCCTTTGGGCCCTTTTTCCCTTTGGGAGGGACCCCCCGACACGATGCCCAATGACAAGGCCCAAACGAAGATGAAAAAGGCGATGACGAACCCCGGGGGGGACGTGAGAACCCCCTATCCTCCCTTTTCCTGTGGTGGTTCTGCCACATGAGTCCCTCCTCCCCCTTCCCCCCCCCCCTTAGGAGGTTAGAGTGGTCCCATTATTTCCTAATGGTTAAAGGCCGGCCCTTTAAAATCTAAAAAAAAACCAAAAAAAAAATTATGTTTTCACACACCCCGGGCAATCCCTTTCTGGCCGGGGGGAGTTTGGGGCCCAGGCATGGCTTGCAATCAAAAGGCGATTAAAGAAAAAAAGCCCGGGCCTCGCAAACATCAGTAGTAGGGAAAGGGTAGTAGTTTTACCCCCCAAAAAAATAAGGCGAGCTCTGGCAATGGTCGTCGGGACCTTGCCCCCTTTCCTTGACGCCCCTTTTCGACGACAAAGACGAAAAAATGGCCCACAAAACCGATGCCCGCGGGGAAAAATGACGACCGCGCCCCGTGAGAACCTCTTTTTATTCCTTTTACCCGGAGGGTTTTCTTCCCAGCTTTGGCCCCCTCCCCCATTGGTTAGAGTGGGGGCTTTTTATGACCTAATGGTTGACTATTAAAAAAACAACGCTTTCGTCGTCAGCCGGCATCAAAAAGCTTTGGGATTTTTTTTCCGTGTTAGAGTCGTGGGGTCGTGGGTCGTCAACGTCGGCCAAAGGGTTTAAACGCCCCCTCGCCTCATGACCGGGGTTTCCTACCGGGTTTTTTTACCCCCGCCCTCCTGGGCGTCGCCCGTATTTTGGATAATGGGGTTTTATACACCGTATGTCCGGGGTTTCCTCGCCCCCGTACCCCGCCCTCTTCGGCTTGGGCCCGGGCCGCCGCCGGGTGCACTTTTCCAGGACGTGGGCCAATAACCTCTGAATTTTTCATCTTTTTGCTTTAAAGCCGCGTCGGGGCCCGGGTTAGATTTGAAGGGCAAAGGGAAAGAGGAGATCCCCCTTTTCATCACCTAGTAATTTGGGGGAATATTAAAAACGGAAACAGAGTCTCTGGCAAGGGTCGTCGGGGCGCCCCCCCCTTCCCCGGGGACGACCCCCCCACGACTTTAATAAATGGCCAAGGGAACGATGACAAAAAAGAGGGACGAGGGAAAACCCCACGGGGCCCCCCTTTTTGGCCCTTAAACCCCCCAAAAAAAAACTAAAATTCTTTATTATTATTTTTCATCTTGATCATTTAATTTACATTTTACACATTTTGAAAAAAAAAATAAAACCCCCAAAACGCAAAAAATTTAAAATTTTTAAAAATTTAATTATACCTTTATTTAATCAAAAACGGCGAAAAAAAAAAAAACGTTTAAACCCCGGGTTTTGACGCCCCCTATTTTCTTCATTTTTTAAAATTTGGTAAAAACACTTGCCGATGCTTTATATTTCTTGCGACTTTTCTATAAAACAATGACCAAAAGAAAAAAAGAAAACGTTTTGGCCCGGGGTTTTGGCCCACAGAATATGTCTTTATCGATAAAAAAAAACTCTTCAAAATTTTTTTTTTAAAGTGCCCCCTTGTTCTTTTTTTTTGTTTGGGCTATTAAAGAGAAAAAGTCCCCCTTGCAAAATCTTTTAGTAAGAGCGGAGTATTTTAAACCCCCAAAAACTAGGGGCAGCTCTTGAAATCTTTTGGTCGGGGACCTTTCCCCCCTTCCCGGACGACCCTCGCCCGACGATGACGAAATCACACCCACAAAACGATGGACAAAGACGATGACGACCGCGACTTTGAAAAAACCCCGTTTCCCCTTTACCCGTGGGGGGTTTTCGGACCAGCATGCCCCCCCCCCCCCTTAGGTAAAGATTTGGTGAAATTATAAACCTAAGGGTTTGTCGCGCCCGGGAATAATGAGGGACCGCGAGTGGGGAAAAACCCCCCTATTTTTTTCCTCATCCCCCGTGGGGTTTTCCGCCCAAAAAAAACCCCATAAAATCATAGGCTGATGGCGCATTATGCCAAAACTTTTGGAGGGAACCTTAAACCAAATAACTAAACCCCCAAAGAGTTTTTATGACTTAATCCCTAAGTTTAATCAATAATTCGGGAAATCTCTACGTTTGGTAAATAATTTTCGTTATTTACTGGTTTTTCCAGATTTATTGAAAATTTTTTAAATGGTTTTATATTTGGTTGGTTGATTTCGGCAAATATACAGCGTGTTTTTCTCTTATTCCAGGTCCCTTTGGGCGGCCGTACGGTGATCAAACAAAACAGGACCCATCCCCTTTTATCAAGAAGGTAGGAACTAAACACCTCAGTTGTATTATCATCCCCAGCTTTTGTTTAAAAAAGATGTTACACAAATTCTTCAAAGATTTTATAAAAAATTAAAAAAAAATATAAACAACAAACACACAACACTTTATTTTTTTTTAACTTAAAAACCCCCCAAAAAAATACAAAAATTTTGATAAAAAAAAAACGGCAGCCAAACTCGCCCTCAAAAATCGCGGATGTCAATGCTGGAAAATTTTAAAAAAATTTTTGGGCCCAAACTTTTTTTTTTCCCTTTTCCCCTTTATTTTTGTTTAAAAAAAGTAAATTTTTTCGGGCCCGTTTAACAAGCGCCAAACAACTTTTTTTTTGGGATAAGAAAATAAAATTTTTTTTCTCGAAAATATACAAAAAATTGCTTGGCCCTTTGGAAAATTTGGGGCATTTTCGAGAACTCTAAAAAAATTAAAAAACAAACAGGATTGTGATTGCATTTGGTGGAGGTTTTGGGGGGAGAGCGAGAAAAAAATTGAAACTCCAATTTAAAAAAGAAATTTTTGGTGGAGGGGGCCAGGGGGCCTCACTTTCCCAATTTTAAATTTTTTCAGTTTTTTACGGGGGGAGGTATTTTTGCTGTGGGATTTTGTTAAATATAGCGCAGTTTTCCCGGGGGAATTTCTTAAGTGAGTTTCAAATAATGAAATCCCGGGTCTTTTAGAAAAAAATCCCATCTCAGTAAAAAGGAACCCTTTAATTTTTTCTTATTAAAAGAGTGGACTTTCATAAAAGCGTTTTTCATTATGGGTTTTAGGTAAATATACAACTTTTAAAAATTACATTTGGGGAAATTAGTAAAGAAAAAACGCTAAAGTTGATGGTTTGGCAAGTGAGCAAACCATGTGGGAGAGTAACTGGGAAAAATTTTGCATTCTTTCTACTTAAGGCGGTCCAGCATGGGTTCCCTTTTTTTCCCCACCATTCCCTAGGCTAGAGGGCCTTATTTGATAACAGTTGGGTTTCGCCCTTATAACCAACTAAATTTTAAAACCCCTACTATTATAAATTTTTAAAATTCAATAACTTTAAAAGCAAAAGTTACAGGGCAAATCAAAACAATGGACACCTCACCCCCGCCCTAACAACGTCTTTTTCGTTTTCCAAGGACTTGGTTCAATTTTCAAAATCCAAAAAATTTTTTTGTTTTTTTATTTCATTCACATACCCAAAATTTTTTTAAATTTGCCATTTCTTTCACATCTTTAATTTTTTTTGTTTTTATACACTTAAAAAAAAAATTTTTAAATTTTAAAAAACAAAACCCCCTTAACTCTTCTCCCTTTCATTTTTCATTAAAAGGGGCCAAAATTTACCCCCAACCCCGTTGAACGCCCCAGTTTTTCACGTCGTCGTTTGTTGGGTCCCAATTTTTGGGTTGGTTCCCCGCAAAGCTCCAAAGCAGATCGCGGGCCCCTGCACTAACCCCCAAAACCAAGGGGGCCACTAATACTTATTCCGAGCTGCTTGTTAGGTATCTAGTAGACCCCGCCCTAAAGACCGTTTGGGGGTGTTTGAAAAAAACTATGTTTTTAGCAGGCTTTTGCTTGTCAAATCCCGATGCTTTTTTTGATTTTTTTTTGTTTACCCTTTTGTTTTAACCCTTTCTTCTTTTTAAACAAAGGTTTTTCGTAAGTTTGTCCCACGGGGCCCATTTCAAGTAATTTTTTTTTCAATGGGAAAAAATTTTTTTTTTGTTTTTAAATTTTAAAAAAATTTAAAACGTGAAAAAAATAGGAAAATTAAAATAAGGGGCTGAAAACAATGGCGCCCTTGAAATCAAGCTGGGGGCCCAAAACACTTTTTTATTGAGATTTTAAACCCAGGGCCCAATTGGGAAAAAAGGCTACTAAGGGCTAGGGCCTGGGGTTTTCTTCAGCATTAGATGTAGACCTAGGCATATCAATATCATGGTATTATAAATTAGCAAGTATAGGCCTAGGCCCTACTTGCATACGCCTCAGCAAAGCCTAGGGCTTAGGCCTAGCCAGTGCAGATTTGTTGACATGAGAGGTTACGTAGGCAGGAGGCCGAATAAAGACACAATTGTCAGTATATTATGTGTGATTGTATTTATTTGTAGAAATAAACACGACTGAACGCCCCCTCTCTCGTTACACGAATACACACAGCAATAGGGCATTTTGCTTTCAACATAAAACAATGCAAACTGACAGTAAAAACAGTAGGCTGCTGACAGCAATGAGCAGCCATGACACCCGCAAGTTGGGCTATCACCGCCGTCTACACTCTACATCCGCCTTTACAGGCATCCAGACGGCGGTGGGGGGTTAGTACAATAGCGCAGCGTGGTGAGTAAAGTCGCAGTGAACAAGCCAATTGTTAGTTATTGAAAACAACTAATGTAATTGCGTGAAAGACAAAACATAAAATAACCAAGGGGAGGAAGGGGGGTTTCTCACGTCGCGGTCGTCATGACAAAGACGATGACGACCGCGACGTGAGAAACCCCACCTTCCTCCCTTACCCGTGGCTGGTTCTGACCAGCATGGGCCCCTTCTCCCCCCACCCCCCTTAGGCTAGAGTGGTGCATTATGACCAAGCGGTTTGACGCGTCCTTAATCCAAATAAACCAAAACGAGCTACAACTCACGTCGCAATCGAACTGCGTGATTAGGTCAACCAGGTACAAGGTCTACTAGATCGGCGGAGACAGGCGGAGATCTAGTAGACCTTGCCCAGGTCAACAGGCGTAGGAATCTTGGAACTCTCCGTCAACAAGGCGGTGGACGAAACATTGTCGCACTTTCATTTGTTTTCAATATTTCTCGGACTAGATAGACGCGTTTGGTTTTATGAACGTATGTATATTTAGCCAGATATTGTGTTCACTACTGACTATAACTACAAGTAAAGTGAACATTGAGATATCATACAGCAAGGATGGAGGAAATAGAGTTGGATTCTTTCCTGAGGTTCACATTTTAACTCGTCGAAACTATGGCTTTGTTGCATTGGCATTTTCTTGTCGCCATTCAGTGAAACGTTTATTAATTGGTCAACTGTCAAGATAGGTTTACTCCCCACATCCCTACCCGCCAGTGGCTGGTTCTGTCCAGCACGGGTCTGTCCCTCCCCACATCCCCTAGGCTAGAGTGGCGCAATTTGACCGAACGGTTGATGCGTCCTTAATCCAAATTACCAATAACAGGAACGATGACGAAGACAGCATGTTTTTTTACCAGCATGGGCTCCTCTTACCCATTTCCCTTAGGCTATAGACTACGACCATGACTACAAGGACGATGACGACCACGACGTGAAAACCACCCCTTTTCCTCACCCTATAGGCCATACTTGTGCCCTAATCTGACATCCCCTGGAATAAAGTGGTGCATTATGACCTAAGGGTTGACGCAGCCTTATTCTAAAAACATAAAGAATAAAAAAACTGACATCTTTTTCATCAGCATTTATTTTATAAACTTCAAAGACAATTTTCAATCAATGGCGCAATATGACCTAACCGGTTGAAGAGCCCTAGTTTCTCACGCCTCAAATAGAGTTTTTACCCGAAAAAGTAGGTGTATAAGTATTCGTTTCCTCTTGGCAAAGAACAATATTGTGAAATTACACAGGAGATAAAATGAATGGGTGGTCTGGGGAAGAGCTGGGGAGCTGATGCGGATTCGTACATGTATTTTTTAACTCCCCCGTCTGGGCCCGGGGTAGAATTAGCCCAGAGCTGCTCTGCTATCGTACAAGGCGATTCAAGAGGAAAAGTCCACCTCGCAAACATCAGCTAGAAAGAGCGGAGTATCTTACTCCCCAAACTAGAGGCGAGCTCTGGCAATCGTCGTCGGGGACCTTACCTAATAGCGCAGCGTGGTGAGTAAAAGTCGCAGTGAACAAGCCAATTGTTAGTTATTGAAAACAACTAATGTAATTGCGTGAAGACAAAACATAAAATAACCAAGGGGAGGAAGGGGGGTTTCTCAACGTCGCGGTCGTCATGACAAAGACGATGACGACCGCGACGTGAGAAACCCCCTTCCTCCCCTTACCCGTGGCTGGTTCTGACCAGCATGGGCCCCTCCTCCCCTCCCCCCCCCTTAGGCTAGAGTGGTGCATTATGACCTAACGGTTGACGCGTCCTTAATCCAAACAAACAAAAGCTCTGCTAATCGTACAAGGCGATTCAAGAGAAAAAGTCCACCTCGCAAACATCAGCTAATAAGAGGGGATAATATTACTACCCTGAACTAGAGGCGAGCTCTGGCAATCGTCGTTGGGGACACCTCCCCCTTCCCTTAACGACCACCCAACGGACGATGACAATGACACAACGAACGATGACTAAGACTAGACAACCGCGACGTGAGAAACCCCCCTTCCTCCCCTTACCCGTGGCTGGTTCTGACAAGCATGGGCACCTCCTCCCCATCTCACAAGGTTAGAGTGGTGCATTATGACCTAACGTTTGACGCGTCCTTAATCCAAATAAACCAAAAAAAGAAACAAAATTAATGTGACATATGTGATGCACATTTAACCATACATCATGTGTTAACAGAATGAACCACATAATATGATGTCGTGCGCACGCAATTTGATCTCTCCCAATCATATCATACAACACTATCATATGATAACGACGACAAAATTTCTAAATTTCTCATTCAAAGTAATTTATTTAACCAAATTTAATGTACAACGAACCATCTCATTTCAAAAACACATAATTCTTTTGCTATTAATTTTCTTTTCTTTTACAAACTTAGAAAACAATATAATCAACAAACACACCCCAAACTCATTTCATTAACTTTCAATATCACAGGCGGCGCAACCTAAACGGTTGAAGCGCCCTAGTTTCTCACGTCGTCGTTGTCGGTCCCAATGTAGTATATCCCATTGTAAAACTGTGCGGTCACAATGACCACGTTTATTGATAGCTATTCTTTTGTCCAGGCCCCGTCTATGCACGGGCTAGAATTTGGACCAGAACACGGTTCTGCTGATCGTAATTTAAGGAATTTAATGGAGCGAATTGGAGAGAGAAAATTAAAGTGGTTTGCACATGTCAAAAGGATGGAAAGAGCAAGATTATCCAGAACGATGATGCAACTGAGAATTCCAGGTAGGGTACCAAGGGGCAGACCACGACAACAATGGCAAAATAGTGTGAGAAAAGATGTGGAACATCAATCAGGAGACTAAAATGTGGTGGAAAGAGAGGACTTCTCTTCCATCTCGACTCTCAAGTAGATAAGAGGTTGTATTGTCCAGAATTCTAATATGCCACACACGTCTAGCTCACGGATATCTCTTAACCAGAGAAAAGATTATTCCCAAGATGTGACGCATGTGATGAACCTTTAACCGTACATAATATGCTAGCAGAATGTACCAAATATGATGCCTTTCGCACGCAATATGATCTCTCCCAATCATATGAAGAACTTCTATCATATGATAACGGCGACAAACCTTCTAAATTTCTCATCCATAGTAATCTATTTAACAAAATTTAATTCACATCTTACACAATTCTTTCTTTTCTTTATTTTCATTCACATACATAACTTTTATTTTGCTATACTTTCTTCATCATCTTTTTATTTTGTTATTTATACACTTAGAAAACAATCTAATCATCAAACATACCTGCATTAACTCTTCTCATTTACTTTCATTCACAGGCGGCGCAATATGACCTAACCGGTTGAAGCGCCCTAGTTTCTCACGTCGTCGTCATTATAGGCAAGGTGGAACTCAAAACATAACTTCTTGTTGATCTTAGATATCAAAAGGTGTTGTACAAAAGAACTTATATTTAAAATAGCTTCTGTTCGCTTTTAATAGGCTGTGCCCTATCTATATAGAAGGCGTATGTTGTTTAACTCCCACAGTTTTCATTGTAAAATTTTAGTTGAGATTTGAAGAACTTGATGTAATTGGTACATAGAAAATACTCAATTGTTAAAATAAGCTTAAATATATTCAAAGAACGAAATGAATATATATTTTAGTTTTAACTGTGTTAAGTGCTGTATTGACAGGCATGTTCATCGTTGGCAGAGACTTTCCCCCCCTCCCTCTCTCCCCTCTACGCCGTCCACAACCCCACAACGATGACACGATCAATTGCCAAAAAAACACACTGAATGTGGCTGTGTCTCTTTAGCATGGGTCATTCGTCCCCACATTACAGGCTTTATAATGATAGGTACTTCGTCCTAATATCCCAAAGGTAATAGTGGCAAATTTTGACCTGACGGGTGACGCGATCTTATACTTTACGAATTCAAAATTCAATTAATAAATATGTTTTCAAATAAAATCATTGTTTTGGTGCTATTACATAATTTCTATCATTATCGTTCTTTCATTAACAGAGATAACAATATAGAACAAACACACAACAAATTAAATTTTTTACCTATCATTACAAGCGGCGCCATATGACTTAGCTTAACCGGTTAAAGCGTCCTAGTTCATTAATTAACTTCATACACATTTCTTTAATTACTTTAATTTTTTTCCCATACATAACTTTTGTTTTGCTATTACTTTCGTCATCATTATTTCTTTTGTTACTTATACACTTAGAAAACTCTTAAATAATAATAATAATAATAATAATAATAATAATAATAATAATAATAAAATAATAATAATAATAATAATAAACATCATAATAATAATAATCATAATAATAATAATAATAATAATAATAATAATGTAATGGAAGGCTTCACCGTGTCTCCATTAGACCTTCCTTAACCACAAAATATTTTTCGAATAGCTCATTTGCATGTCAAAAATGCAAATATAGCTATAATTTATTCAATAACTGATTTGCCTACCAAAATGCAAATCAGCCACAATTAGTATAACAAGTAATAATGTAATTAGGAGGTAATCAAAGTATCGCAATCAAGTAAAGATGGTAAATGGGAACATGAAATCACACAGAAACTGGAGAATCGAGGAACGAAGAGATCAAAATATTAAACTGGGACTGCAGTGGAGGCTAAATAAAATTGTCTGAGCCTGGGGAAGGAGGCTAGTTCGAGGCTAAAATGTCGCAAAAACATCCCTCGGGCTATCAAATTGAATAGCGATGACTGGCAGGGCGACACCAGACGATGTACCAATGTGCGGTGATGCACACTGAGCCGCCATAAAGTCGGAATTAATCCGCTCGACTGCTTTAGCGAACACGATTATAATTGGCTTCGAGGAACAGTCCAAGGGTAAGGATGCAGCCAAGGCTTACATACATCCCGATCGTTGTGAGCATGAAGGCCACAAAGGAAACCACAGGGGTATATGGCGGAGAGCGAAGCCAGCTAGGGCGAGTTTTAGCGCGAGCCGGGTAGAGGCGAAAGACAGTTTTTCGGGGAATTCCCATGATTCCACGGGGCTAGCTCAGCTGACCGACGAGGAGCTAGGTGCTCAGGAGGAACACGGACGGCAGTTGGTTTGGGGTAGTGACGCGGAGGAGGCTCGTGACGTGGTCCGGCCTCGGTGTGAAGTGAAGTTACTCGGCGGAGGGCAACGTGCCTGCCCGACTTCACGATGAAGTTACGACGGTAGTACTTAGGACGGCCTAAGTCTCGGGGGTCGAGGAGTTTGAAAGTGATTTAAAAGTGAGCGAAGTGAAGTAGTAGAGCGTGAAGTAAATTGGAATAGTATTTGAAATTTGGAGTGAGTTAATAGTGAGCGAAGTCGAGTAGTAAAGCGAACTGTGGATTGGAATAGTATTTGAAATTTGGAGTGAGTTAATAGTGAGCGAAGTCGAGTAGTAAAGCGAACTGTGGATTGGAATATGATGAGAAATTGAGACTGAGCTAAAAGGAAGCGAAGCGAATGGAATTGACGCGGCGTGAGCTATAAGTTAAAATTACCTGTGGTACACAGTACGGACTAAAAACAACAATCACCGGAATAATAAGCGAGCCTGATCAAACGACTGATGCAAGCAGTGACGACGCGGGAATCGAACCTATCGATCGACGCCAGTGAAGTGATCGTCTCACGAGATGAAACTGACGGCACCGTCGGAATGAACCAGAAGATCGCAACCGTGGATTACTCCGTACCCAGTGTTTGTGTATTTATTTAAATCGATATCCCTGATTTAAAATACTGTCCCCGTCGAACAATCATCTTCGAACATCACAACAAAAAGGAGACAGATGAGTACAAACACCACAGTATTAATAATAGTAATTTAGTAGATTCAAGGTCCATCAGGCCACTGTAAACTTGGGCTCAGCCACAGCTTATGTAATAGAAGGATCCGACTAGGTAGGGGTTATATAATTTGTATCACCATTTATCAACCGTAACAATATATCAGGAATTGTAACCACTACACGTTTTACAACCTCTGTAGATTGTGCATGACCTATTATCCTGTCACTAGACCAATAGTGTTTTGGGAGGGTCTGTACCAGCTGCAGTTGAACGAGACACGGCACCAGACATCCAGTCCGGCGCCTCCGAAGTCAGACAAATCGTCTGCAATCTTCATTTGTTATAATAGAAATTGTATTGCAGAATTAGGGATCCAGTGACCAAACCAGGCCGAACTAATTGGATTCTCCAATTAGTGAATTAGAATTAGCATTATTGTTAGTCAATATGGCGCCCAACAATTAAGGGAAGTAAGGTGGAAAAGGAGGATTGTCTTGAAGGAGACAATCTAATGTCGAACTAGGGGTTTAAAAACTCGCCAGTGTGACAATATGGCTTCCAACTAGGGGTTTTATAAAAACTGCCGAATGCGACAATAATAATAATAATAATAAGAATAACAATAATAATAATAATAATAATAATAATAATAATAATAATATTTGTAATTGTAATTATAATAATAAAAAATCAAAAATCAAACACACCATTAACTCATCTAGTCAATTGTCATAAACACATGCGGCGCAATATGACCTAACCGGTTGAAGCGCCCTAGTTTCTCACGTCGTCGTTGTGTAGTTTCTCTCGTAGTCCTAAGAATGAAAGCAACACGAATACTGAAGAAAATGTCAAGAGCATGGCTCTGCTATACACGAAAGGCAACAAACATTAAGTAGCGAGTAAAGAGAATTTTAATAATAATATCCATAAAAACTAGGGGCGAGCTCTGGCGGTCGTCGTCGTGGACCTCTACACCTACCAGCTGCGACGTTGATTTCAATCTAGATCCCGTTCCAGATGTCAAGAGTGGATACAAGCAACGATTGTTGGATTTGAGACAGGCATCTTGGGATGTTGTACAAAATAACAAATTGCATAGTGTGATGCCCACACTGACTAATGAAGTTCATCCTCCTGCCTCTTGACACTCGCGTAGAGAGGTGGTGGTATTGTCCAGAATTTGAATAGGCCAAACAGACAAGGTTTTTACAAGATGTGACACATGTGATGTACTTTTAACCGTACGTCATATGTTAGCCAAATGTACCACATAAAAAGCCTTGCATACGCGATTTGATATCTCCCAATTATGAAGAACTTCTATCATATGATAACGGCGACAAACTTTCTATATTTCTTATTCAAAGTAATTTAATTAACTCAATTTAAATCAACCAATCAAACAAAATTATATTTTGTATTAATTTCTTTTTTATACTTAGAACATACAATGATCGTCAAACACACCACAATATCTTAGGCGGCAAAATTTCAACTGACCGGTTGACGCGCCCTAGTTTCTCCCGTCGTCGTAGGATTTTAATATTTTATGTTTTCCGGCATTGCACCTGATTTAAGTCAAGAACGACGCAATACATGCGATCAAGATTTCGCACTATGCTGCATTGTATGCAGATAAATGTCCAGCACCGCAGCGATAATAAATATTGACATCGCGAGTGTGAAGTGGCAACACCACGTTGTTGAGTTGCGCAAGAGATGCATGTTGTAAATCAATCTATTGAAAGTTCTCAGCAATACATCGTGGGGTGCAGACAGGACTTGCATGTTGAGAATCTATGGACCCCTTGTTTGCTTCAAGATGGACTACGGATGTTTCGTTTACTCTTCAGCGCGTGACACAACCCTCAAACTTCTAGATTCTATCCACCAATGTGGTCTTCGTCTTGCTCTTGGCCCTCTTCGAACAGTTCCAGAAGTCTGAGAGAAGTATGCTGAGACAGGTGTGTTTTCCGTGGCATTTCGGCAAAACATGTTAGTGGGTACTTAATTCGGAATTTGTCAGACATTTTGATAACAAACCGATGGCAACACTGCCAAAGGGACTGAGATGTAATTTTTTGTTTGTTTTTATTGTGCAGGGCCTATAAAACAAATTTCAAAAAAAGAATAATGACAAATACGATGACTACGACATGAGAAACACATGTATTTCCTCCCACTTTACCCGTGACTAGTTTTGACCATGGGACATTCCTCCCCATATCCAATAGGCTAGAGCGGCGCATTTTGATCTTTAGATTCATGCGACGACCTTGACGACCTCTCGACGACGATGACG
The DNA here is from genome assembly GCA_024449915.1 of Sweltsa coloradensis. NCBI lineage: Eukaryota > Metazoa > Arthropoda > Insecta > Plecoptera > Chloroperlidae > Sweltsa > Sweltsa coloradensis. The sequence goes on from JAMZAV010003051.1 coordinate 50,540, forward strand.
ACAATGACACCACTAACGATGACAAAGACAATGACGACCCCAACGTTAGAACCCCATTTCCTCCCCTTACCCAGAGCTGGTTCCGACCAGCATGGAACTAGCATCCCCATACCTCTAGAGTGCATGGAGCTCTATGACGTAGCGTTTGAAGCAATCTTAAACCAAATGTATTAATAATTAAATCAAAGAATATTGAAATAAAATAATAATCTGGTTGCTTGTACATAATTTCTAACATTATCTTTTCTTTCATAAACTGTGATGCGTCTCCCCACGACACCCCTTACGTTCCTCCCCTTTGGAAAATATAAAGTTATAAACTAACTAATAAACAACTACATTATCACAGGAGGCGCAATATGACATAACGGTTGACGCGCCCTTAAACCTTATAATCATCAACATCAAAAACACCATAGTAACAATCACAACAATTTCAATTTATTAGCTTTCATGACAGGCGGCTCCATATGACTTGACCGGTTGAAGCGACCATTAAGTCTGAGTAGTTTCTCACGTGTCGTAATTCTGCTTCGAAAAAATTTAGTGATCCGTGAATAGGGAAGAATATGGCCCAGAGCATGAAACTGCTTTCGTGTAAGGCAACACACATTAGCTTGTAATTAAAAGAGGAATATCATGATACTCCCTGAAACTAGAGGCGAGCTCTGGCGGTCGTCGTTATAGATCTCTTTCCGTACCAGTGTCTGGATCTAAACCGCTTGGGATTTACTCCGTAGGCTTGAGTGGGGCATTATCATCTTATAGTTGACGAGCCCTTAATGCAAATAAAATCAAATACTTATTTCACCTCACGGTTGACGCGCCCTTATTCCAATAAACCTTTAACTTAGTCGTAGCACAACTCTCATAGAGCGTGTATTGTCTTGTTCCCCTGGTGGCTTGTGTGATGGTCTTGTCAAGAGTAGATACAAGCAACGGTTGTTGGATTTGTTGTTGGATTTGCGACAAGCAGGTGCAAAATAAGAAATCGTGAGTGTGACGCCCAAAATGACCAATAAAAATCTTCTTTCTGCCTCTCGACTCTCACGTGGAGAGGAAATGGTACTGTCTTGAATTCGAATAGGCCTCACACTTTCCTCCCCTTTCCCGTGGCTGGTTCTGACCAGCATGGCCCCGCCCCCCCTCCCCCCCCAGGTTAGTGTGGTGCATTAGGACCTAACGGTTGATGCGTCCTTTATCCAAATAAACCCCCAAAAAATACCTCTTACAGTACATCATATTTTAGCAGAATGAAACTAATATGATACATTGCGCTCACAAATTTTGATCTCTCGATATATATGAAGAATTTCTATCATGATAACGGCGAAAAACTTTCTTAATTTCTCATTCAGAGTAATTTATTTATAACATAATTAATTCACATAAAACCCTTTTTCATTTTTTTCAAACAAATAACTTTTATTATGCTATGACCATCACGACCATTATTTTAATATTCAATCACTCCATAAACTCATTTCATTAACTTTTAATATCACATGCGGCGCAATATGACCTAACCGGGTGAAGCGCTCTAGTATCTAACGTCGTCGTCAATAGTGGGTCGCACATGTTCTCTAGCATGGCTCTGCTAATCGTAGAAGACGAGGAGAGAGATCAAGTTGATCTACAAGCAACGAGAGAAAAACTCTGTGAAACAAGAGGCGAGCTCTGGCAGTGGGCGTCGTGCAGAGGCGTGCAGACTATAGTCTCGCGGCGCGAGCCGTGCCGTTACCACAGCCAGGGGGTAAACCTTCCCCTTCACGGTTGGGTACTCCACCCAATGGGTTACTGTAAAACATAGCTCTGCTAATAGTAAAAGGCGATTCAAGAGAAATGTCACCAGAAAACTTCACCTTGTAAGAAGAGTAGTATATTTTACTCCCCGAAACTAAAGGCAAGCTTTGAAATCGTCGTTGAAGACACCTCTCCTTTCCCTTGACGACCTCCTTGATGACGTTGACAATGACACAACGAACGATAACGATGACAAAAACGACTCACGTCGTGAGAACCCCCCTTTTTCTCCCCCTACCCGTGGCTGAATGTAACCAGCACGGGACCCTCCTCCCCATATCCCCTAGGCTAGAGTGGGTGACCTAACAGTTATCCCGCCCTTAATATAAATAAGCCTTAACACCATCTTCCCTATATTTTCCTTGTGGCGCTGACCTGACGGTCAGGGTTATCGAAGCCGGCTAGCCATGCCTGACGCTTCTCCCACAGCATCTTTTTCTTCCTCTGTGTCATCAACTTCACTTTCTTCCTCTCCTCTGTCTTCTTCCTCAGGGACCTCCACCAGTTTTTTTCCATATTTTTCGTTCTTCCCAACATCGTTCTTGGTTAATCCTTTCCAAGCTGCACTTCTCTTTTTCAAATCCACTGCTATAACTTCTTCCCATCTCAGTCCGGGCCTCCCTCTTTTTCTCTGTTTGTTTCCTGCGTCTTGTTCATACTGTATCTTAGGGATCCTGTCCTTTTGCATCCTCTTCATATGGCCAAACCACCTTAACGCGACCTTAAATGAAAAAAAAATAATTCAATGTTAGAAAACTATATAAAATTAATTAGAAAACAAATTCAATTTATCGACACAAATAATTAGAGGCGTAATAAGCGCACTTGTTAGTCTCGTCGTTTTTGTTTTTTCACACACAACTCTGTGTATAGATATGATAAGCCAACTGTCTAACCGTCTGAGTCTGTTGTTGAACTTGAATCAAAGCATAGCTCTGATTATCGTTAATGGCGAGGAAAGAGATAAAGCCTATCTCTCAAACATCAGCAAGTAAGAAGAGGAGTATATTCCTCACAGAAACTGGAGGTTACTGGAGCTCTAACTAATGAGACAACTACGAGAGATTTCACCAAGAAGAAGTTCACTAGGAGATAAAAATCAGAGGATTCGTAACAGAACAACACCAGTAGTCCTAATAAAGGTAGCTCTCGAAGTTTTTTCGTTTTTTCGAAGAACCCGTCTGGATCTGGAGTAGAATCGGCCCAGAGCATGGCTCTGCTACATTCTCTGCACTCCTGAGTGCCTGATACAAGCTGCTCAAGCTACGTAGTCTCCCGCCTGGGCCCGGGGTAGTCGGCCCAGAGCATGGCTCTGCTACATTCTCTGCACTCCTGAGTGCCTGATACAAGCTGCTCAAGCTACATGGCTCTGATAATCGTTAAAGGCGATTCATGAGAAAAAGTCCACCTCGCAAACATCAGCTAGTATGAAGGGTAGTATTTTAATCCCCGAAAATAGAGGCAAGCTCTGGCAATCGTCGTCGGGGACCTTGCCTACTTCCCTTGACGACCCCTCGACGACCATGACGACAATGACACCACGAACGATGACGAAGACAATGACGACCGCGTCGTGAAAACCCCCTTTCCTCCCCATACCCGTGGCTGGTTCTGACCAGTATGGGCCCCTCCTCCCTTCCCCTTGAACCCCTAGGTTAGAGTTGTTTATTGTGATCTAACGGTTGACGCGTCCTTAATCCAAATAAACAATGAACAAAGAACAAAACAATAATCCATCAGATGAAAGCACCCTTGTTCCTCACGTCGCTTTATTTCTGTCTTGATGAAAAAGTAATCTATTTTTAAAAAAATCACATCAAGCTCCATACTTTATTATTTTTTTCCCCATTCAATAATTAACTTTTGTTTTGCCAATACTATCGTCATAATTATTTTTTTTTTTTACACTTAGTAATTCATTCATTTATTCAATGGAGAATAATAATTGTTGGTAAAAGTAGGGCAATTTTTGCTTCAAAAATTAAGAAGATTACTGCAATTAGGAAGAATCGTAAAGAAAAGGGCAATCGTGAGGAAATTTTTGGATCGAATCCACATTCAAAGGGGGATCTTTTTTCTCGGTCAATAATTGAATTTATTTAACAACATTAAATTCACATAGTACAAATTTCTTAAATTAATTTATTTCCATTCGCATAAATAACTATTATTTTGCAAATACTTCCGTCACCATTATTTTATTTTCTTATATATTCACTTAGTAATTCATTTATTCAAAGTAATTTATTTAACAACATTTTAATCACATAAAACACATTTCTTTAAATAATTTATTTTCATTCACAAAAACAACTTTTTTTGCTATAACTTTCATCATTTTATTTTCTTAAATATACACTTAGAAATCAATAAAATTATTAAACACACCATTAACTCATCTCTTCAACTTTCAATATCTCAGGCGACGCAAAATGACCTAACTGGTTGAAGCGCCCTAATTTCTCACGTCGTCGTACTACGGTTTCATCACAGATCAGGAGTATTGACGTAGTCTCTCTTCTTCTTGAGGTTTACCTTCGTCTGGGCCCGGGGTAGAATTGGCCCAGAACATGGTCTGCTAATCGTGCAAGGTGATTTAAGAGAAAAAGTCCACCTCGCAAACATCAGCTAGTAATAAGGGTAGTTAATTACTCCCCGAATCTAAAGGCGAGCTTTGGCAATCGTCGTCGGGGACCTTTCCCCCTTCCCTTGACGACCCCCCGGCGACGATGACAATGGCACAACGAACGATGACAAATATGATACGACAGCGACGTGAGAAAACCCTTTTTCCTTCCCTTACCCGTGGTAAATTTATTAACTTACAATATCACAGGCGGCGTATTATGACCTCTAACCAGTTCAAGCGCCTTATTTTCTTAAGTCATTGTTTTTGGTGTTTTGGTCGGAGCGTCTCCACCAGCTTACACAGACACAACACGAAATGGTGGGTATCTCTTTAATTTGTAGGCTGCTGCTGATTTAATTCTTTAAACAATAATGAAGTGTGTAAACTAATTAAAAATACACGATCGATGATAAATACTATAACAATTACGACGGGAGAACCCTCTATTCTCCCCATATCCCCTTGGCTAGAGTAGCGCATTCGGTTGACGCGCCCTCAACCAAATAATCCTAATAACATTTTCATTTTCCCCAACTTTGTTAGAATTGGCCCAGAGCCTGCTTATCGTACAAGGCGATTTAAGAGAAAAGGTCACCTTGCAAGCATCTGCTATTGGGGCGAAAACTACTCCCTTAAATCTAGAGGCGAGCTCTGGAAATCGACGTCGCGACTTCGACGCCGACGAAAAAACCAACGTTGACACCTCGACGACGATGACGAACACTACGTACGATGACAAAGACGATGACGACTGCGACGGGAGAAACCCCCCTTCCTCCATTACCCGTGGCTGGTTCTGACCAGCATGGGCCCCTCCACTCCCTCCCCCCCCCTAGGTTAGAGTGGTGCATTATGACCTAACGGTTAACGCGTTCTTAATCCAAATAAACCAAAAAAATATGGCAGTAGCTCCAACATTCTCAATTTAACATCCGAAGTTATTAGTTTCATGAAATTTTCAACAATCAACAATATTTTATTTCTACAGTGGGCCCTAATAAGTAAAATTAATTTCGTTATAACTAAAATCTTTTTTACTCTTATTTTATAAACTAAACAAAACAAAATTAATCTATTTTTACCTACGATATCGCAGGCGGCACAAAGTGACCTAACCGGTTGAAGCGGCCTAGTAACTCACGCCGATGTGGGTTGAACAAAATAATGTTCCCTAGCATGGTTCTGTTAATCGTAAAAGACGAGGAAAGAGAAAAAGTCCACCTCGCAAACATCAGCTAGTAACCCCCGTCTGGGTCCGGGGTAGAATTGGCCCAGAGCATGATTCTGCTAATCGTAAAAGGCGATTCAAGAGAAAAAGTCCACCTCGCACACATCAGCTAGTAAGAACGGAGTATATAATTACTACTCGAAACTAGAGGCGAGCTCTGGCAATCGTCGTCGGGGACCTTGCCCCCTTTCCTTGACGACCCCTCGACGACGATGACGACAATGACACCACGATCGATGACGAAGACAATGACGACCACGACGTGAGAACTCCCCCTTTTCACCCCTTACCCGTGGCTGGTTCTGACCAGCATGGGCTCCCCCCCCCCCCCCCCCCCCTTCGGTTAGAGTGGTGCATTATGACCTAACGATTGACTCGTCCTTAATCCAAATAAACCAAAAAATGTAAGAAGGGTAGTATATTACTCCCCGAATCTAGAGGCGAGCTCTGGCAATCGTCGTCGGGGACCTTGCCCCCTTCTATTGACGACCTTTCGACGACGATGACGACAATGACACCACGGACGATGACAAAAACGATGACGACCGCAACGTGAGAAACCCTTCTTCCTCCCCTTACCAATTCTGGTTCTGACCGCCATGGGCCCCTCATCCCTATATCCCCTAGGACAGTGTTCTTATTTTTTTTTGTTCGCAACCCAGTAAAATAACACTCTTTCTTCGGCGACCCATAAACAATAATAATAACTTTATACAAAAAGGTAGGAACAACGTTTAATTACATTTGCCAACAAGTTAACATATTCTTATACTGGCACACTCATTTTCTGTGCATTATTGATAATGATATTTGATATATGACAATAGGTTTTAAAGGTTTTAATAACTACATACCTTCTTGAGCTTTAATGCGACTGGTGCGATTGTTTGCCCCTTGCTAGCTTTTTCCAATCGGGATCGATTGTTGTCAATGCTACTACCGCATTTCAGGTCGAAAGGGAGACGATTTCATTCTTTTGTTTTCAATCGAGTAAGGGTTAAAAATCCCAGTTCGTACATGTACGTTGTTGTGAATGGTTGTAACAGACGAACACTAACTTTGCTCAGAGCTGGATACTCCTTCGCGGTATTTAACCAAATGATGACACGCTTGATGATTTGTGAAGTGACTTCATAGTGGTATCACAGGTAAACTGCTCTTATTCACTTTCTTCTTGGGGCGTCATGTTCAACTCAATTATTGATTCCGGATTATTGAAGACAAATGGATTGTTTTCAAATCAGAAAACAAAGATACAGGGAAGTAATGAATAAACGTTTGATTAATGATTTCAAGATGAGCTTGTATAGCATTATTCTTGTCAACAATATCGTCACTTGATGTGTTGTTCTCCTCCATGTATTGCAGTAACGTTGGGAGCATGTAGAGTAGCTAACCACAGCAACAATGACTTGAAATGCCTGTACATGTTCACAGTGTTGAAACAAATTATAAAAATTGCGATGTAACTTCAGATTTAACTCATTTAATATTGAGAAAATATCTTACAAATAAGCCAACTTTAAAAGCCAACCATCATCATCAAATACTGCAGACAAATCCGATTTTTTCTCATTTAAAAATATGTTAACTTCATCCCTGAGTTGTACGCACGTGTAAGTAATTTGCCACGTGAGAGCCATCTCACTTCTGTGTGAAGCAATAGACGTGATGCACCGCACCCACCTCAAAACAAAATACTCCAAAAAAACCTGTTGTTAAGTGAGCTAGCTTAAATTTTTATATGGGCCGCACATTGTCGGCAATGCGCAGCGGAAGTTAGATTGTAAATTTAAGGATGACACCAAGTGACTAACCCAGTCCTATAGTAAGGTTTAACTCAAGGCAAACGGACAATGAAATATACAAGAAAAGAATTCATTTAGATATTACAATAGTCATAGGTCATAAAACTAAAAAAATAAACTTGAAAAAATATTGAAATAAAAAAATAAAAAAATAATAAAGATTAGATAAGTTATTTGCTAACATGTTCGCGACCCAGTAGTGGGTCGCTACCCGTACTTTGAACAACACTGCCCTAGGCTGGAGTACTGCATTATGACCTAACGGTTGACTCGTCCTACATAAAAGAAAATCCTTTTATAAACACAGATTTAATATGCTAACAATCAAACAATGACCTTAATTCTTCAACCTAAGTTTATCACAGACGGCGCAAAATAAACTTACAGGTTTAAGCGCCCTAGTCTCTCACGTAGTCGTGAAATCTTCGAATCTGCCGGGCAGGTTTTGCATGTTCAGTTATACACGAGATATCTTGGGTGTTTCCAATTGTTCGCCCTTATTACCATCTGATTGAGCATTCTGATGCAAGATTTTAAACACCACTCCACCATATCGGTATTTGCTGTCAAATCTAGGGTTGTTGTTTGAGATTCAATGGTGAGTAGAATTACCAAAAATGGTGTGTCCATCTCTAACACATCTGCCTGCCACCTACCTGTGACCGCTGCGAATACTTTTTACATAAATACAACCTAGCGTTTTTAATACATGATTACATATTTTGTCTAATCCTGACATTACTACAAAGATTATTGTGAAATTGAACTTGAACTTGCCTTGTCCCGTCTGGGCCCGGGGTAGAATTGGCCCAGAGCATAGCTCTGCTAATCGTACGGGGCGATTCTAGAGAAAAAGTCCACCTCCCAAACATCAGCTAGGAAGAGCGGAGTATCTTACACCCCGAAACCCTTTAGGCGAGCTTTTGGCAATCGTCGTCGGGACCTTGCCCCTTCCCTTGACGACCCCCCGGCGACGATGACAATGACACCAAAGAACGATGACAAAGACGATGACGAACCGCGACGTGAGAAAACCCCCCCTTCCTCCCCTTACCCGTGGCTGGTTCTGACCAGCATGGGCCCCTCCTCCCCCCACCCCCCTTAGGCTAGAGTGGTGCATTATGACCTAACGGTTGACGCGTCCTTAAAAAAAATAAACCAAAAAAAAAAAAGAGCATGGCCCTGCTAATCGTATAAGGCAATTCAAGAGAAAAAGTCCACCTCGCAAACATCAGCTAGTAAGAAGGATAGTATATTACTCCCCGAAACTAGAAGCGAGCTCTGGCAATCGTCGTCGGGGAAACCTTCCCCTTCCCTTGACGACCTCCCCGACGACGATGACAAAGAATATGAGGACCCCGACATGAGAAACCCCCTTCCTCCCCTTACTCGTGGCTGGTTCTGACCAGTTAGGACCCTTCCTCCCCATATCCACTAGGCTAGAGTGGTGCATTATGACTTAACGGTTGACGAGCCCTTTATACAATAAACCAACAAAACAATGACACCACGAACGATGACAAAGACGATAACGACCGCAACGTGAGGAAGTCTCCTTCCTCCCCTTACCAAAGTCTGGTTCCGACCATCATGGGCCCCTCATCCCCATATCCCCTAAGCTGGAGGGTTGTATTATGACCTAACGGTTGACTCGTCCTTAATCCAAAAAAAAATATTTTATGAACAAAGATTCAATATGCTACCAATCAAACAATAAACTTAATTCTTCTTCCTTAAATTATCACAGGCGGCGCAATATGACCAAACCGGTTGAAGCACCCTGGTTTCTCACGTCGTCGTCGAATCTGCCGAGTACGTTTTGTTATTCACTAGATATCTTGGGTTTCCACTTTAAATAGTGTTTCCTATTGTTCGCCCTTATTACTTATTACTTATTATTGTGTGGCTCGTTGGTCTTGTTGTTAGCGTATCTGCTTCCAATGCAGAAGGTTCAGGGTTCGATTCCCGCTAAAGTCAGAAGTTTTTTAACTTCTGATTTGGGCTTAAGTCCATCAGTTCTTGTCTTAGGAGTTTGTAAACGGTGACTTTGGAGCCGTCCTAGCAACGAAGCACATAAAAAATTCAGAGTTGATCTGAATCGGCCTTGTTGATTCTGGCGTAGATTCGCGGGTGTTCGCACTGTCCATACCACTGATTGCTATATTTCCTATTAAAAATATCGATCTTTGGTTGGTTATCGCTCACTCGTCGATTGCGTCGGGGCCTGCAGGGTTGGCTTGGTCGCTTTGATTTAAAGTCCCCCATTGAAAATCAGTTATATAACTGAGTGGGTAGACTCTAAATAAAATTTTATTTTTTTATTTTTTTTACCATCTGATTGTGCATTCTGATGCAAGATTACAAATGAATATCTCCCAACGAACGATGACAAAGACTATGACGACCGCGACGTGAGAAACCCCACTTCCTCCCCTTACCCGTGGCTGGTTCTGACCAGCATGGGCCCCTCCTCCCCATGTCCTTGGCTAGAGTGGTGCATTATGACCTAACGGTTGACGCGTCCTTAATCCAAATAAACCAAAATCCTCTCCACCATATCGGTATTTGCTGTCAAATCTAGGGCTGTTGTTTGGGATTCAATGGTGAGTGGATTGAACTTAACGGGTGTGTCCATTTCTAACGCATCTGCCTGCCACTTACCTGTGACCGCTGCCAATCCACTTAATACCAGTTTGCTATTGCTACAGATCTTCTTATAAGCAAAACTCATTAACACACTATCACTTTAACACCCCTGTCTGGCCCGGGTAGAATAGGCCCAGAGCATGGCTCTGCTAATCGTTCAACGCGATTCAAGAGAAAAATCCACCTCGCAAACATCAGCTAGTACGAGGGGAGTATATTGCTTCTCGGAACAAGAAGTGAACTCTAGTAAAAGAGGTAGTATATGACTCGCCGAATCTAGAGGCGAGCTCTGGCGGTCGTCGTCGGGGACCTTGTCCCCTGATAACGGCGACAAACTTTCTAAATTTCTCATCCATAGTAATCTATTTAACAAAATTAAATTCACATCATCATATTTCTTTCTTTTCTTTATTTTCATTATCATACATAACTTTTATTTTGCTATTACTTTCATCATCATCAATTTATTTTGTTATTTATACACTTAGAAAACAATCTAATCATCAAACATACCTGGATTAACTCTTCTCACTTACTATCATTCACAGGCGGCGCAATATGACCTAACCGGTTGAAGCGCCCTAGTTTCTCACGTCGTCGGTGAATTGTCTTCGAATATGTAATGGTTCAATACCTATATTATCTATTTCCATGGCAATAAATGTTGTTGATTTAGCAGCACCGCATATTATGCGTAAGGCTTGATTTTGTACCAGATCCAAACACCCCGTCTCACTCTTTGTTGCTGTACAAAAGGCCTTCTACATAACTTTATTTTGCTATTACTTTCATCATCAATTTGTTTTGTTATTTATACACTTAGAAAACAATCTAATCATCAACATACCTGCATTAACTCATCTCATCAACTTTCATTCTCAGGCGGCGCAATATGACCTAACCGGTTGAAGCGCCCTAGTTTCTCACGTCGTCGTCCAAAGTTGGTCGAATATAAAACTTGTACGTGATGAACAACACATCTTCAGCAGCTCCACATTTCGTCGAACTCAATCAGAGACAACTCTGATTCTATTCCTTGCTTTCAAAGCTTGCAACGTTGTGTATTCTCTCCAAGTTAGTTTATCATCTAAATGAACCCCTAAATATTGGCTAAGTGCAAGTTTGAGAGCCAATCCATTATAGATAAGGCCAATATCAATTTGTGTTGGAGATAAGTAAACAGTGGAAATGTGGTTTTCTCTACATTAACTTCCATCTTATTTCATTAACCAATTCACTAAAAGACACCCCCGTCTGGGCCCGGGGTAGAATAGGCGAGCATGGCTCTGCTAATCGTAAAAGGCGATTCAAGAGAAAAAGTCCACCTCGCAAACATCAGCTAGTAAGAGCGGAGTATCTTACTCTCCAAACTAGAGGCGAGCTCTGGCAATCGTCGTCGGGGACCTTGCCCCCTTCCCTTGACGATCCCCCGGCGACGATGACAATGACCCAACGAACAATGACAAAGACGATGACGACCGCGAAGTGAGAACGGGCTGGTACGGACCAGGGACACAAGGTTTGAAATTGCGTTTGCAACCACAAGCCACCGTAAAAACGTTAACCCATCCCACCTCACTTCGGTGACTGGAGACAAATGCCAATTTTGACATCAAAACGTACGTTGTGGGATAAATGTGTGTTGAGCCGAAGCTTGGTGAATTTAAAACAGCCTCCAACCAATCAGAATAAGCCTAGAGTGACTTGGAGTGTCACGTGACTACCAAAACGTACGTTTTGAACCGAATGCAAGTTTTCGAAACATAACGTACGGTTCGTAATGTACGTTTCCACCCACGGCCGAATAGCTCGTGGTTTGATAATTTGTGTATAGTGATTTAAAAACTTGCATTCGGTTCAAAACGTAAGCTTTGGGCCCGGGGTAGAATTGGCCCAGAGCATGGCTCTGCTAATAAGGGCGGAGTATATTTCTCCCCGAAACTAGAGGCGAGCTCTGGCAATCGTCGTCGGGGACACCTCCCCTTTCCCTTGACGACCTCACCGACGACGAGCACAATGTAATTAACGACCTCACGATGATGATGACAAAGAGGTTGACGACCGCGTCGTGAGAACACCCCCCCCCCCCCCCCCCCCTCCCTTCCCATGGCTGGTTCTGACCAGCATGCGCTCCTACTCCCCAAATGGCTAGAGTGGTGCCTTATGACCTCACGGTTGACGTGCCCTTAATCCAAATATACCAAAAAGTATACGTTATCTCTGGGTAAAGTACTTGATTGTGTAATTCCACACTATATTATGTTCATTGAATGGAAGGTCTGGGGGAGAGGCCCCAGCTAATGCGGATTCGGGGCAGACAGCTCCGTAAATATTTCGATTCTTAGAGTGTGATTTGAGTTATAATTTAACCGTTTAACGCGCTTTAGACATGTTTTTTTAACATATGTTAGTGGTGGTTGGTGATGATTGATATGATTGTAAAAGTACATTATCTTTTGTGACTTGATATTGGATTTCCACATATGTACCAAGAGATATACAACGTATACACCGTATCAGCGTATACATTGAGTTATTTTTGTAGATATACGGGGAGGTTTATATTTTTCTGTATGGCATACGTCGTCCTTGTCGTATACCAGAGTATACCCGCCCCCCATCCGCCCCCATAACACCGCTGTGCTCGGTTCATTCGTAGAGTCTGGCCCAGAGCATGGCTCTGCTAATTGTAAAAGGCGATTCATGAGAAAAAGTCCACCTCGCAAACATCAGCTAAAATGAAGGGTAGTATATTACTCCCCGAATCTAGAGGCGAGCTCTAGCAATCGTCGTCGCAGAACCCTTCCCCATCCCTTGACGACCTATCAGACGACGACGACAATGACAACACGAACGATGACAAAGACGATGACGACCGTGACGTGAGAACCCCCCCGCCCCCATTCTTCCCTTTTCCCGTGGCTGGTTCTGAACAGCATGGGCTCCCCTCCCCATATCCCCTAGGCTAGAGTGGTGCATTAAGACCTAGCGGTTGACGCGCCCTAAAACAACAAAATTATTCACTTCAAAAACAAATTTTATTTTTCTTTTCAAATAAATTACTTTTTTTGCTAATATTACCATGGCTATTAATTTTATTTTATAATTTTAAAAACCAATATAATAATCGAGCAAAAACCATTAAATTACAATAGCCGAGGCAGCGCTATCTGACCAACACGGTAGAAGCGCCCTAGTTTCTCATGTCGACTTGATTTGATATCAGGAGTTCGCAACCCAGAGCATGGCTCTGCTAATCGTAAAAGGCGAAGTAAGAGATAAAGTCCATCTCGTAAACATCAGCTATAAATAATAAGGGGGGTACACCCCCGTCTGAGCCCGGGGAAGAATTGACCCAGAGCATGATGGCGCTGCTAATCGCACAAGGCGATTCAATAGGTTAATTGCACTTCGCAAACATCAGCTAGTGAGAGTGGAGTATTTTATACTCCCCGAAACTAGAGGCGAGCTCTGGCATCGTCGTCTGGGACCTCCCCTATTTTCGCTTGACGACCTCCCCGACGACGATGACAATGACACAACGAACGATGACTAAGACGATGACGACCGCGACCTGAAAAAAAAACCCTCCCTCCCCTTAACCGTGGCTGGTTCTGACCAGCATTGGCCCCTGCTCTCCATTTCCCTTAGGCTAGAGTGGTGCGTTATGACCTAACGGTTGACGCGCCCCGAAACAACGTAATTAATTCACTATAAAAACAAATTTAATTTTTCTTTCAATAACAAACTTTTTTGCTATCACTATCATGCCTATCAATTTTATTTTATAATCTTTAAAAAACAATATAATAATCAAGCAAACACCATTAACTTACAATATCCGAGGCAGCGCTATCTGACCCACATGGTAGAAGCGCCCTAGTGTCTCATGGCGCCTTGAATTTAGATCATTATGATGAATACCAAGAGCATGGCTCTGCTAATCGTAACAGGCAAAGAAAGAGCTAAAGTCATATCGCAAACATCAGATATCAATTAGGGGAGTACTTCCTAAAACTAGAGGCGAGCTCTGGCAGTCTACGTCGGGGACCCCTCTTCATCGACTTGACGACCTCCCCGACAACGACGACCATGACAACACAAACGCTGACAAAGACGATGACGACTGCGTCGTGAGAAACCCCCCCTTTTCTACCCCTATACCCGTGGCTCGTTTTGACCAGCATAGGCCACTCCCACCCCTATCCCCAAGGCTAAAGTGGAGCATTATGACATGACGGTTGACGCGCCCTTAATCCAAATACACAAAATAATCAAAACTCTAGGCTGTAGTGGTATATTTGGACTTAGAAGCGCCCTTTATCTTAAATAACTCAAAAATACTTCGTTATAGCCGACATCTTTTTTCACTCCCATTTAAGGTGGGTTTACTGTTCGGCGTTGCTCGCGAAGCGAAGGCGCGTTGACCAATCAGCGTGCGTTTTCAATCGAACGCGCGAAGGCGCGAGGCCTCGCAAGAAACATGAACAAAGTTCATCTTTTTTGCCTTTGCGACAAGGAAATAAATTGCTCCGACCATGCCCGGACTCCACATTATATTTATATACCTGACAATAATATTCGTAATGACGATTATCCATGTCTTTCTTTTAAAAAGGCGTCCTAAAATTAATCTGTGAATATAACAAGTGTTGCTGACTCGCGGCGAACATGCCTATGCCTTTGCAAACTTTGCCACTTCGCTTCGCGAGCAACGCCGAACAGTAAACCTAAACGCACCTTAAGCCTATTTTATTAACTTTTAAGACAAATTTCAATCTATTACCTTATAACATCACGAAAGGCGCCATGATGAATCCGATTGGAGGGCCCTAGATTCTCACGGCTTCATCAACTGTTTCGACTGTTTTCCTCAATTCAAAAAAAAGAAAAACGAGAAATGACTAACGGTTGACGTGCCCGCAATCCAAATAAATCACAAAAATGTTATCGCTCGTTTTTTTAAGCTTTGTTCACTCCCGTTTTAACGTTGCGGACGGTGGTTACAAGATAGCTGGACGTAGAAAGGCGTCCAGCCTTGACAAACCCTTTTAGTCACGTAATTTAAAACATTTTGAAGTGTGAATATCAGGTAAATGACGACCGCGACGTGAGAACCCCCTTTCCTCCCCTTACCCGTGGCTGGTTTTGACCAGCATGGGCCCCTCCCCCCCCTAGGTAAGAGTGGTGCATTATGACCTAACGGTTGACGCGTCCTTAATGTAAAAAATAAACAGGAGGGAAACAAAAATAAACACGAAACAACCACTCCGTAATCACCAAGGCTGGAAATGTGTTTTTTTACCAATTCCATTCTCTACCCGTGGCTGGTCCTGACCAGCATGGGACTTTCCTTTCCATATCCCCTAGACTAGAGTGGCGTTTTTGTCCTAACGGTTGACTCGCCCTTAACACCAAAAAAACAATTAGGCACATTTTTTTCAATAACTTTCAACATCACAGACGACGCAATATGACCATACGGGAGGAAGCGCCCTAAAGTTTCCGACGTCGTTGTCTAGCAGCACTGTTTTGGCATTATTAAGAAATTGTATTACTTTTTAAGCTAATGTATTACTGACAATGTTCACTAGGAATAAATAATTTACTGACCATGTACCATGTATTAGTGTTATCACACATAAAGACCTATGTACAATAATGACCTGAACTGAACTGAACTGGCTCAGAGGCAAGGTTATCATGGGACAGTAAGCGTCACATCCCTTAGGCTAGAGTGGCTTATTATGACGTAAAAGTTAGCGAGCTCTTAATCCAAATAAACCAAACTTAAACTAAAAACCCTCCCTTGACGACCTCCACGACAACGACGACCTTTAATTACTACACAACCGATGACAAAAAACGATGACGACCGCGAAGTGAGAAACCCCCATTCCTCCCCCTTCCAGTGGCTGGTTCTGACCAGCATGGGCCCTTCCTCTCCCCCCCCCCCCCCCCCTTAGGCTAGAGTGGTGCATTATGACCTAACGGTTGACGCGTCCTTAATCCAAATAAACCAAATCTCATTGTCGCGACGGCCATTTTTGAATCGGAACCTAAAACGAGTGTACACTTTCGATTGCCGGTCTATTTGTCGACTTGGACCAATATGGACCTAGACTTGGGCTTTTCAGACAGTACTTCTAAAGCCACTGTCAGATAATTAGTACTTCTACGTTGTTAGACGTGACTTGAACTTTGTACCTAGACCTGGACTTAGACCTTTGACTTCGAATAATATTCAGACACACGCATAGTGCACATTTGTCTGTCAATACATTATAGGAAATTTTAATATCAAATTTTTGTTGGAGATAAAGTAAACTGTTAAAATGTGGTTTTCTCTACATTAACTTCCATCTTATTTGAATTAACCTATTCATCAAAAGGGCAATAATGTTTTAAATTAGCGTATCCCGTCATTGTCAAAATATCATCACGAGTCCGGGCCCCGGGTAGAATTGGCCAGAGCATGACTCTGCTTATCGGGAAAGGCGGGCTCTGGCAATAGTTGTCGAGGACATCTCCTCTTCTCTTGACGACCTCCCCGACGACGATGACAATGACGTCACGAACAATATTAAAGAAAGATGACACCGCGACGTGAGAATCCCATTTCCTCCCCTTATTCATGGGTGGTTCTAACCAGCATGGGCCCCTCCTCTTCATGACTCCAAGGCTAGAGTGGTTAACGGGCGACGCAGTCCCAAATCCAAATAAATAAACAAATAAGTTGTCCATATTATGAAATCGTCAGCAAACATTAGTGCTTCTACATCACTTTACTTTTGATCATTCCCGGTAAATCGTTGACCATTTCCCACAGATGCGCAAAAATGTTTTTGTAAAGTTTGAGAATTCGCGCCTTAAAATAAAAATTCGCGATTGTTCGTATTTAAAAAAAGCAATTTGATAATGAACAACTCCATTTTTTTACGACTACTTTAAAAAATTTTCAGTGTTACAAATAGGATCATTTATGATTAATTTAAAAGAAAAACAAGCACATGAGAGTAAAAATCGGTTTTTTAATTTTAGCTATTTCAGCCTTCAGTTTAAAAATTTCTGGAAGATTTTACCAGGATTAGTTTCGACTACCCGGCAAACCCCCCCCAAAATTTTCAAATTATGAATTTTTGTATAATGTCATACTTTGATATGAAATATTTTGAGCTTACTCGCATACAAACAATTTTTTACGAATCACAATCGCGTTGTATGACCCGGAACCTCCACCATATGTACCAACCAGGTATATTTCATTTCAACTACCTACCCGGCACCTCCACCAAAACTTAAAAAAAATTGTTTGAAATTTCTTTACCCAATTCGCGTTTAAAGACAAATTGTAATTTGCCACTAGTTTCCGGGATCAACAAAAAATCGCGTAAATATGTTAGTGGGTTGGTTGCTGTGATATTGATTGTAAAAGTCAATATATCTTTTGGTGACTTGATATTGGATTTCCCCCATATGTACCAAGAGATATACAACGTATACCCGTATCAGCGTATACATTGAGTTTTTTTGTATACGGGGAGGTTTTTATTTTTCTGTATGGCATACGCGTCCTTGTCGTATACAGAGTAATCCCCCCCCCCCCCGCCGTCCCCATAACACCGCTGTGCGCGGTTCCTCTTAGAGTCGGCCAGAGCAGGCTCTGCTAATTGTGTACAAGCGAATTCATGCTAAGTGTTAAAGGCGATTCAGAGCCCCCCCGTCTGGCCCGGGGTAGAATTGGCCAGAGCATGGCTCTGCTAATCATAAAAGGCGATTCCAGAGAAAAGTCCACCTCTCAAACATAAGCTACTTAAGAGCGGAGTATCTTACTCCCGAAACTAGAGGCTAGCTCTGGCATCGCCGTCGGGGACCTTGCCCCCCTCCCCTTGACGACGTCCTGGGCGACTATGACAAGACACAACGAACGATGACAAAGACGATGACCGACCGCGACGTGAGAACCCCCCTTCCTCCTTACCCGTGCTGTCTGACCACATGGGGCCCCTCTCTCCTCCCCCCCCCCCCTTAGGCTAGAGTGGTGCATTATGACCTAACGGTTGACGCGTCCTGTAATCCAAAATGAACAAAAGCGATTCATGAGAAAAGTCGCACCTCGCAAACATCCTCTAAAATGAAGGTAGTATATTACTCCCCGAAATCATAGAGGCGAGCTCTAGCAATTCGTCCGTCGGAGAACCCTTCCTCATTCCCTTGACGAACCTATCAGACGACGACAATGAAACACGAACGATGACAAAGACGATTGACGTCCCCGCGACGTTGAGAACCCCCCCGCCCCCATTCCTTCCCCTTTTCCGTGGCTGGTTGCTAAACAGCATGGGCCATGCCCCTTCCCCATATCCCCTGGGGGCTAGAGTGGTGCTTAAGACCTACGGTTGACGCGCCCTAAAACAACAAAATTATCACTTCAAAAACACATTTTCTTTTTTCTTTTCAATCAATTACTTTTTTTTGGCTATTATTACCATGGCTATTAATGTTATTTTATAATTTTAAAAACTAATATAATAATCGAGCAAAAACCATTAATTTCAATAGCGAGGCAGCGCTATCTGACCAACACGGTAGAAGCGCCCTAGTTCTCATGTCGACTTGATTTGATTCGGAGTTCGCAACCCAGAGCATGGCTCTGCTAATCGTAAAAGGACGAAGTACGAGATAAAAGTCCATCTCGTAACATCAGCTAATAATCATAAGGCAAGTACACCCCCGTCTGGGCCCGGGGAAGAATTGGACCCAGAGCATGATGGGCTGCTTATCGCACAAGGCGATTCAATATGTTTAATTCACTTCGCAAACTCAGTCTAGTAAGAGGTGGAGAATTTTATACTCCCCGAAACGAAAGGCGAGCTCTGGCAATGTCCGTCTGGGACCTCCCCGCTTTTTCGCTTGACGACCTCCCCGACGACGATTAACAATGACACAACGAACGATGACTAAACGAATGACGACCGCGACCTGAAAAAAACCCTCCCTCCCCTTACCCGGGGCTGGTTCTGACCAGAATTGGCCCCTGCTCTCCTTTCCCCTAGGCCCTAGAGTGGTGCGTTATGACCTAACGTTGAACGCGCCCCGAAACAACGTTATTTAATTCACTTAAAAACAATCCTTATTTTTCTTTCAAATAACAAACTTTTTTTGCCTATGACTATACATTCCTATCAATTTTAGTTTATAATCTTAAAAACACTATATCATCAGCAACAAGCCATTAACTTACAATATCCGAGCAGCGCTAAAAATCTGACCCACTGGTAGAAGCGCCCTAGTGTCTCATGCGCCTTGCTTTAGATCATTATGCCATGAATACCAGACATGGCTCTGCTAATCGTAACAGATAAGACAGAGATAAAGTCATATCGGCAAACATCAGATATCAATTAGGGTAGTCTTCTAAACTATAGGCGAGCTCTGGCAGTCTACTTCGGGTACCCCTCTCCATCAACTTGACGACCTCCCCGACAAAAACGACGAACATGACACACAACGCTGGACGAAGACGATACGCTGCGTCGTGAGAAACCCCCCTTTTCTACCCTATAATCCCCGTGGCTCGTTTTGACCAGCATAAAGTCCCTCCTCCCCCCCCCCCTTAGGGCTAGAGTGGTGCATAAATATGACGCTAACGTTTGACGCGTCTTAATCCAAATAATAATAAAGAAAAACTCATTTAAGACTCAAGAACTTTCTCATCATTTTTCATTCAAATTAATTCATTCACATATTTTAATTCCATCACAGATTTTAATTCACATAAAAACACATTTTTTGTTGTCATTAAAATAAATAGTTTTTCAATTGCCTATTATTTATCACCCCTTGCTTGGGACTGGTTCTGACCAGCACACGCTTGTCCACTTCGCGTCCCCCCTAAACCCCTAAACCTATAAAACTAATAAATAACTCATATTCATAAATAAACTTATTAACTCCAAGTTCATCAAAGTCTTTTCTTTTATTAACTTAGAAAACAATATTATTATTAACATAACACCATAAACTCCATTTCACTAGATAAACATCACAGGCGGTTAACGTGTTTGAAGCGCCCTTATATATATTCATTGTACTCACAAACCTCTATCAGTAAGGGCCATAAGAAGTTTACATCACAGTCGTGATACTAGTTTCTCACGGCGTCATAATGGGTAGTATTTGAACTCCGGAAAATAGAGGCGAGCTCTCACACTCGTCGTCGGGGAACTTGCCTTCTTCCTTGACGACCCCTCGAAGACGATGACGACAATGACACCACGAACGCTGACAACAGACAATATCCCCTAGGTTAGAGTGGTGCATTATGACCCACGGTTGATATGCTTAAATACCCCCCCCCCGCCCCCCCCCCGCAAAAAAGTGTGGATTATTGCCGTAATTTTGTATAAGATTGATTGGCCCAGAGCATGGATCTTCTAATCGTAAAGACGATTAAAGAGCAAGTCCACCGGTGCATCCCAATTCTGGGCCCGGGGTAGAATTTGGGCCCAGAGCCTGGCTCTGCTAATTCGTAAAGGCGACTTTTTCAGAGAAAAAGTCCACCTCGCAAACATCAGCTAGAAAGGCGGAAAAATCTTAGACTCCCCGAAACTAGAGGCGAGGCTCCTGGCAATCGTCGTCGGTGACAACTCCCCATCCCTTGACGACCCCCGACGACGATGACACGGACACAACGAACGATGAACAAAGACGAGGACGAACCGGACGTAAGAAATCCCCTTCCGCCCCTGCCCATATCTGGTTCTTAAAAAGCATGTGCCTCCCACCCCCATGTACGCTGGTTTAGAGTGGCGTATTATGACTCATGGTTGAACGCGCCTTGATTCAAACAACTTACAATCATATCACGGCGGCGCAATAGGACCTAACCGGTTGAAGCGCCTAGTGTTCTAATTTGTCTCTCTATCACCGAAATACTGTTACCCTCCCACAGCAGACACCCGAGTTGGAAACATTTTCCGCTCTCAAAATTGTCACGGTAATTTACATTCCTCTTCAGTTATTAAAACGATTCAAACATAATACACATTGTATATAATGTATAGGGAGCAAGTGATTGATAGTTGAAAAGCTGTTGTAGCGTTATAGGCGAGAAAAAGAGCAATCCTCCGTCTAGCAAACATCACTATTAATAAGGTCTGGCGGTTTTGTCGGGCTCCCTCCCGTTCCCTTTGACGACCTCCCCGACTACGTCGAACCATGACAACACAAACGATGACAAAGACCACATGCCCACCCCGCCTGGGCCGTGGTAGAATTTGGTGCATAGCATGGGGCTCTGCTATCGTACAATGCGGTTCAAGAGAACAATTATCTCGCACATATCAGCTAGTATACGATAAGAATACTCCCAGAAACGAGAGTCGAGGTCTGGCAGTCGTCTTTGGAGTCCTCTCCCACTTCCATTGCGACGCTCGTCGAAGAAAGCGACCGTGAAAACACTAAAGTTGACAAAGACAAGACCGACCGCGACGTGAGACCCCCCTTTCCTCCCTTACCCGTGGGTGGTTTTTGATCAGGTCAGGCCTCCCCCCCCTAGGTTATGTGGTGCATTTATTGCCACGGTTGACCGCGTCGCTTAATCCAATGAATACCCGAAAAACACCAAAAATACACCCAACGGTTGACGCGTCCTGATCCAAATAAACCAAAATAAAACATGTACTAGAACACAGCCCTGCGGCTGCGTAATTAAAGGTGTAGAAATTATCCCCAATAAGATAGTGCATTAGAATGGTTCAATGTTTTACTCGCAATATGTTCTTAGTCTTAGTTTTTTCTTCAGAAGATTAGTAGAAGTTATAGTAAGATGGCTGAGTATCTAGGTGAGAACGATGAGAGAGATTAACAGGTAAAAAAAAAAAAACATATCAATACAAGAGTGGCAAGGACGGTAACCATTTCATGGCAGACTGCTGAAGAAATGGCAAAAAAGTATATTTATATGAAGTCATCGTGTTAATTAATTATATTGTAAAATTAATACAATCAAACGCCTAGGCTTGTTTCATTCAAATGTAGCAATTGGATAGAAGAAGGGGGAGAGAGGGCTACACTAGTAAAATAGAAGTAAGAGATTAAATGTTTAAGTATTAAATGAATGTACAAATTAGATAAGTAGATTAACTGAAACAAATATGGAAATGGCACTGTAATGATGAAAAATAGTCTCTACGACGTTACGTATTTTAGAGAAGCAATTACAGAACTGATGTATATACATGAAATGTAACCGTTTTTGCTAAATGAGCCATCAATACATAATACAATACAAATAACACACGTCTAAACGAACGAATATCTCTTCACCAGAGAAAGGTAGAATCAAGATTACACATGTGATTGCACCTTTAAACCGTACATCAGTGTGAACATAATGAACTCACATATGATGCCGTGCGCACGTCAGTTTGTCTCTTCCCAATCTATCAGAATTCTATCATATGATACGGCGACTTACTTTCTAAATTTCTCTTTCAAGTAATTATTTTAACCAAATTAATTTACATAAAACCATTTCATTTCAAATACACTTCATTCTTTTGCTAGTAGCCTACGATCAACACATAATTTTTCTTTTCTCTTATAAAGTAGTACACAATATAATCTCAAAACCCACCAACCTAATTTCATTAACTTTCAATATCACCAACAGGGCGGCGCAAACCTGACCATTGAAGCGCCTCGTTTCTCACGTCGTCGTGGGTCTCATGTAGTGATAGTCCATGGTAAACTGTGCGTCACAATGACACCGTTTATTGATAGCGATCTCTTGTCCATGCCCCGTCTATGCACGCTAAATTTTGGACCAGAGCGCGCTCTGCCAATCGTAAAGGCGAGGAAGGAGAAAACGTCCACCACGCAAAGCATCATCTCTAAATTTCCTTTAAAATATTGTTATAATAATATTTTACTATCAATAAAACATTTATTTTTTACAAACGGTAGCTACATATTCGTAAAAAACTCAAAGCGTGCTACAGCAACTTTTAACCCATAAGTTATTTGACTGGGTTAGTAAAAACCTAAAATGGCCTAACTACAATTTTTAATGTTTTAACGAATCCTTTATACGCAAAGCGATCTTTTATGTCATTTAACTAAACTTCATGCAAGGTCCTTTGAGGTTTTCCATAAAAAACAAATAAAAAGATTTAAAGACTTGCTTCTAGTAGGACCATCCAGAGGACCGTGGTTCAGAATGTAATTGTTAAAGAAGCCTGCGATTTTTTACTGTGTGGAAGTTTATTTTTTTAGGCAATTTTGCTTGATTTTCATTGACGTTTGACGACCATTCTTTCCAAGAGACAATCGACTGAAGTGTAAAATTGTGGTGAGCGCTAAATATTATCGTAACACATTGTTACAAGTAACAACAATACATATAAGGTATCGGTAGAAAGAGTTTGCTGAATTGATGTGGAGTCAATCAAGAAAACTGGTCAGCTGATATCGATGTGGTTGAAGAAACTCATATGGGACACACACAACTTGATACATTTTTCTTCCCCCTTCCTTGTTGGTTCTGACCATAGGGGTCGTTTCTTCCTCACATAACCTATACTAACTAGAGTGGCGCATTATGCCTAACGGTTTCCCGAGCCTTAACGTAAACACTTCTAAATCTTTTAAATATCTGCCACATCCTTGCTGTTCTGACCATCCAAGGGACTTCCTCCCCCCAGACTCATATACTGGCATGTGCCGCATTATGACTAACGGTTCATTGCGCCAATTTATCAATACTAGGAAAACGCTTAGTCCCGCCGCGTTGTTGATAGCGTAATTGGTGCATTGCGCTGCATTTGGTGTTACGCGTATTTTCTTTTGTTCTGTGAAAATCATTACTTAGTCGAAGATTTTTTTAAATAAATTAATACAATTAAAACTAACTTAAATTTTTTAATAATCGGAATTTTTAAGTAATTTTTAAAAAAGAAAAAAGCGGAAAAGTGCAATTTTCATAAGAAAAAATAATTATTCGATTGCCTCAAATTTAACAATCGAGTATCTCAATTTATAAAATAAGGTTCTATGAAAAAATCATTACAATAGGATAAAGCTGTAGGTTCTTATAAGTCAAAGAATTGGTTTTAAAAAGAAAAAACCCGTAAAATTCTATTTTCATGATAATAATTTTTCGATTACGCTCAATTTCACACGAATCTCTTATTTAAAATAAGGTTTCTGTTAACAAATCCTTACAATCGGATAAGCATGTAGTGTTATAAGTCAACGAAATTGTTTAAAAATCGAAAAAAAAATCGTAATTGAGTTTTTTTATAAAAAGAAAATTTCCCGATTGCGCTCACAACGTGGCATTCCTAAGTTTCAGAGATTTCAAAGGCCCTCCTAAAATTTCATTGTTCGGATATCGGTTTAGCCGGAATCGTGTTGACAACACACAAAAATACAAAAAAAAGAAAGAAAAAAAAACATCCGGAATTCTTTTCTCCAGTGTAGTGAAATGGACTTCGCTTCGCTCGCTACGCTCATCCAACTCATGTGGATTTTCCAGAATTCTGAATAGGACAACACCGTCTAACTCACGGATATCTCCTAAACAGGGAAATGTCTCCTCAGATCTGACACATGGAATGTAGCCTTAACCGTCAATCATCGTTATGCAGAAGAATGGTACAAATATGATGGCATGCGCACGCAATTTGATATCTTCAATTATATAAGAACTTTCTATCGTATGATAACGCAACAAACATTCTTTTCCCCGTCTGGCCCGGGTAGAATTGGCCCAGAGCATGCTCTGCTAATCGTAAAAGGCGATTTCAAGAGAAAAAGTCCACCTCGCAACATCAGCTAGTAAGATCGGAAGTATCTTACTCCCGAACTAGAGGCGAGCTCTGCAATCGTCGTCGGGGACCTTTCCGCCCCTTCCCTTACGAGTGTTCACCACCCTTTTGCATTTCGTAAATAGCGTTTTGTGCTCGGCCAAGAAAGCATCCTATGGATATAACATTGTGCAAACTTGTCAATAAGCATACATGGACGTTTTCTAACATCGAGATTTTCAAAGTTTGGTCTTGATCACCAGAAAAAATTCACGAATATGAGTGAATTTTTGGGGGGGAGACTTTTTAACAAAATTGAAATTCGTGAAATCTAAATTTATCTTTGTAAATTATTTCAAAACAAGTTTTAGGAATGTGTTACTAGAACCTATTATTTCCACCTTTCTTGGATATGTTCCAAAATTTTATTACTACTGTGATTCATTCAGCCGAGCAAACAGACAATTGCCTAAAAAGGGTGGTGAACGCTCTTAACGCCCCCCGGCGAACGATGACAATGACCACGACGTACAAGACGATGACGACCGCGACGTGAGAAACCACCCTTCCCCTCCCCTTATCTGTGGCTGGTTCTGACCTGTTTGGGTCCCTCCACTCCCCCCCCCCCCCCACCCCTTAGGCAGAGTGGTGCATTATGACCTAAGGGTTTGACGCGCCCTTAATCCAAATAAACCAAAACCCTCTCCCCCTCCTAGGTTAGAGTAGTGCATTTTGACCTAACGGTTGACGCCCTCCCTTTAAACCAAATAAACAAAAAAAAACATTCTAAGTTAAATTAAAATTTCCCTAAATTTCCAGAGCTTGGCTCTTCTAATCGGAAAAGCGATTCAAAGAGAAAAGTCCACCTCGCAAACATCAAGCTTGTAAGATCGGTATTTTTTATCCCCCCCCGAAAAAATAGAGGCGAGCTCTAGCAATCGTCGTCGAGAACCTTGCTCCCTTTCATTGACGACCCCTCGACGACGATGACGACGATGACACCACGAACGATGACAAAGACTATGACGACCCGCGACATGAGAACCCCCCTTTCCTTCCCTTACCTGTGGCTGGTTCTGACTCCCCCTCTCCTAGGCTAGAGTGGTCCATTATGACCTAACCGTTGACGCGTCCTTAATCCCCAAAAAAACAACAAACAACAATCCTAAATCAAATTAAATTCACATCATCCATATTTCTTTAATTTCTTTATTTTTAACTCACATAAAATAATTTTTATTTTGCTATTTGCAATTATCATTATTTTATTATGTTATATGTACACTTAGAAGACAATCTAATCATCAAACGCACCAAATAACTCATCTCATCAACTTTCATTTTCACAAGTGGGGCATATTGACCCGCCCGGGTTTAAGCGCCCTAGTTTTTACGTCGTCGTCCATGAATTGATAAGATGGATACTGCGTGCTAGCTAGTGAAATTGTGTGTTAGTATATTTGGTTAGTTTTGTTCTTTTGTAATTTTGTACATTTTGGTAATTTAGTAAATTTACAAATTCTATAAAATTTATTAAATTTGTAAATTTAATTTTTTGTATTTCATAAATTTTAAAATTTGAAATTTATAATGGGGTTTTATAAGCGCGTGTGTTCAGTTTTTATGCAGAGTTATTTTCCATCCGTGAAGCTCTTAAATACATTCTACGCTGTCGTTGTGGAGAATACCTTTTGTGTTCAGATGCTTAAGTTCACTTCACAAAAACTCATGTATTC